>JANHGN010021978.1:0-57060 GCA_024605025.1 Megaceryle maxima | reverse complement strand
GCCAACCTCCCCTGGGATGGTGCCAGGGCTGGGGCAGCCACCACCTCTCTGGGCAGCCTGGGCCAGGCTTTCACCACCCTGAGTGTCAAGCATTTCTTCCTTCTAGCCCATCTAAATCTCCTTCTTTTTGATTCAAACCATCACCCCTTGTCCTGTCACAAGAGACCCCAAATAGAAACAAAATTGTCTCGTTGGCACATTACCTGTAGTAAATATAAGATATTTTTTAGCAGTTTATATAACTCACAGCAGGGTCATCCTGAGCTGAAAAGACCACGGGGTGTGAGTTGAGTCACCCTGCAATGGAATCACACCTGCAACCTGTGTCGCTCAGCACATCAAAGCAAGACAGATCCTAAATTGATTTTTCACATTTTCCTCTGAGAGCATCGCTCGTTTGGAGCCCTGCCCCTTCTCGGTGTTCCTGAAATACCAGGGTAGCAAGGCCCTTGCTGTTGTGTTGGCTTCTTGCCAACAAAATGCTGGTTTATGCTTCTCATGGCAGTAAATTAAAAGGCAAAACAGCCCTGTGCAGCCAGGGGAGAGGGGAGAAGGATGGGGTGGGAGTTTCCCCTGGCAGGTGAATCTCTGCCCTTCTCCAAGGGTTTAGTCAGGTCCTTTCCCAGCAGCTGAGCTCCTGCAGTTTGCTGCAAGCCTGCAGCTGAATTTCTAACCCTGGCTGGGGTTTACAGGCAGAAATTAGTACTAAAATTCCATCAAAATAAGGTGGAAATCAAAATGAACTTTTTCTATCGATAGCTTTTCTTTTATTAGGATAAAGAGATCTGCACCAGCTGCGAAGCTCTGCGTAGAAACCCTGGAAGCAGCTACACACCTTGCTGAAACTGTGTCTAAGAGTAACAATGGCTGATGGTGGAGCAGCCGCTGCCTCTGCAAGTGTTGGTCCTGAGCAAAGCTCTTTGCGTGACAACGTCGCTCGTAGACCTGTATTATTCAGTTGATCAGCTGTGCCTTAGATGGCCTTGCAAAGAATTAATACTGGGTGTAGTGCTGCTAGTACTTAGCGTTGCATTTGAACTCAAAGGAAGAGATGCTCCTTTCTTTGGAAAGCTGCAGAAGAGCTGCCTGAGTAAGGATGTGTTCTGCAGAACCGAGAAGCTCGGTGAGTAACAACTGGGTAAAGGATGTTTCTGATGATTGATTTGAATCCTGACGAGATCACGGAACTAAAAGCTCATCTGAGCTTCTGGAAATTGCATTGCCCGTTCTGCTGGTTGTAAACCAGACCTGACGCTGCGGGACCGACCTCCCCTGCGTTGGGACGAGGACCAGGTGGGCTCCATGGCGACACGCTTTGGGAACATGGAGAAAGCAGGAACGACCCATCCCTTGGATGCAGAAACCTTCATCTAAGGTCATGCCTTCCAGCAGCATCTCAGAAACTGGGGTAAGTTTGTTCTGATTTCATTTCATGCTGCTTTTCTGGGAATGCAGCCTGGAGGGCACAGGAAGCCGAGGTGCAGCAGTGACCACTGTCTGTGTGCTCTGCTCCGGCTGCTCTTCAACCACAACCTTATCGCGTGCTTCTATCTGAGGGACTTCTCTCTCAGCTCATCACACCTCTTTCTTTCTTATTATCTAGCCAATATGCTTTCCTTTATAGCTACTCAAAGCCTAAAAATGCTGTTTAACCCTCTTCCCTTACCAGCTGCCTTCTTCAGTAAAGGATCACAAGGCACTCCGATCTGTGGGGCGTCCTGTCAACAAAAATGGAGCAAAAAGGTAAGTTTATTTCCATGGTGTAATTTTGGAGGTGACAAAATACACCCAGGAGCCTTCTGGCCTCCAGGAGAACAATTTGCATCTGTGGCTCTAACTGTTGATTTTTTTCACTGAGTTATTTGAACCGTGTAGTTGTTTGAAAGTCATATAGTAAGTTGAGGAAGAGCAGCCGTTGTCTTGATGTGTCTGAAATTGCAAGCAGGTTCTGGGGCTGGAGGACTGTGGCTTCTGAAGGATGATGTGTCTGGATTTATGGCGAGTGGATGGAAATTACCTGCACCCAAAGGTGTGGGTTAGTGCTGACTCGGCACCGAGTTTGGAAGGCTCAGCCTCGGGCTTATCAGAGAGAGGGATTACTGGGAGCCCAGGTCGGGGAGATAGCGTGGGCGATGCTTTCACAGATAGCTGAGGGGGTGGGAGGCAGGGATGGGACTTTCCCATTATTTCTGGTTTATTTATCATGGGAGGTGGTTAAACTGCATTTGGTCAGGGAGGTCCCCGAGTTCTATCTGGCACCAAAAGTTTAGACCCTGTCATGAGGATGGAGCAGGAACATATAAGTGGAAGTAATCAAAATTAAAGCCCTCTGCATGTGAAGTGTACCACAGATAAAATACGCTTCGAGACACGCGAGCACAGTGCTTATGGAAGTTGTTAGAATGAAGATTCTGCTGCTGCTGCCAAGAATATCAAATCCAGATTTCTCCCTTTTTTTTTTTTAACCATTGCCTTTGGGAATGCTCAGAGTGTTGTATTTAAAAAGCTTCAAAGTCTGGGTGAAGATTCAAATAACTTAGAAAAATGGATATAGAGAATTTGGGTTGGTGCAGGATTGTTTCTGACCAGAATTAGATTGAGTTCCTATAGATCTCAACTCTTTGGGAGATAAATCCTTCAATACCTTTTAGGTAAGGTTACTGTCGATGGTTTCTAGTCTATGGATCACTGATGGGCCGTTAGCTCAAACGATTCAGTGCTTGCCATTTCTTCCATTCACTTTTTCTTTGTATATGGTATTTTAAAACAATTTTTCCATTCCATCCCACAGTTAGTGCTATTATTACTAGAAAGGTGCATGGCTTCTTTAAATAAGAATATTTTCACTGCCTACTAAAGCTCACGGCAGTTGTGACTCAAGGATGTGGCTAACAGCTCTGTCTATATTTAAAAGGAAAAAAAAAAAAAAAAGCTTACAATATTTCAGCTACAATAGACAGGTATTGCACCCTCAGCACCTGTCGTATTTCCCCGCTCGTCGATAAAGTTGTGGGAAGAAATAATTTACGTGCTGGAGCTATCTGACTGTGTTTCCTTTGGGTAAGATCCTGTGGGATAGACCTATGCAGGTCTTCCCTCCGGCCTCACTGGGAGCAGGAGGGCTTTGACAAGCCATTTCAGGTTGCTGGATGGCATCAATTAATCACCCTAAATTATGCCACTCTCTTTAGAAGCCTTGACATAAAGATTCTGATGCAAGCTGTGCTTCATTTCTACAAATTTGCCCAACTTTGGTTGTTTTATCACGATACCTACTGCCACAGCATCTATTAAGATCTCAGAGTATTAATTTCTTTGCTTGTTTTCTCGGTTGATTCACCCTGTAGAAGTATGAGGAATAGCTGAGTATGGCTCTGCTCTTGAGGAGGTTGTAGATGACTTGAGGCTTCTCAGGAATAGCCCAACCACTGGGAGTGGTGAACCTGTTGCAAACCTTTCCGATATCCAACATGTGAGCTGCGTGGTTTAAGCAGCACAAACTATGGGCAGGCTCAATCAGAGTCTTGTCTGGTTTGCTCACTTGATTTTTCTGAGGCAAGGTGAGAAAGCTGAAAGCAAAGGAAGGTGCAGTTGTCCTGCTAAATGCCATGTTTTGTGACGGTCATCCAGCAAGCGCTGGAAGTGATTAAGTTACAATCTACACCCAAATTCTGGTTTCTCTACCAGAACAAGGAACTTGTGGTGTTACCTGTTTCCAGTTAAAACCTCCTGCAGTGTTTTCTGGATACAATGTTCTGCTCTCATCTCACTCCTCTTGCTCATGGTCATAAGGGTTGTAATGCCAGGCAGGAGGTGTCTGTGTGTGGACAGGGAGAGAACCTCTGGGTTGATGCCCCGCTGTCTGTGAGGATGATGGGGGGGTGATGTTATGCCTCACTCCCCTGGGATCCCAAACCTCTGTGTCCAGCATGTCAAATGGGGGGATATCAGCAGGGCTTCCATCTGAACACCAGAAACCTCTCGTGTGAGCTGTGGAAAGCAGGTGGTGATGAAACAGAATGTGAAACTGTTTGTAAGTAAGCAGTGAGATCACCCAACGGGTCTCCTTTGCAATTCTGACAAGTACCTTGTTAGTTTACAAGATGAGGTTAAATTATTGAGTGTTTTATCCATAAGCTTTGTGTCACGAGCTGGGCTGTCACTGTTTTCCCTGTCTGGAGTCGTGGAGCTTTGTAGCCATGGTGGTCGAAAAGCAAAATCAAGGCTCAGTTTTCAGAAAGAAAGAATCTTTTTCATTACACAAGTAATTTGAGAACATGAGGAAGAAACCTGGGTAAACAAACTTTGACTACCATGATCTGGAGTTGCTCAGGTCATGCCAGCACTGGCAGAAGTTGCCTGGCACCACTTTTTGCTGTGGAAGAGAAAGGTTTGTACAGGAAACACGTGTGGGGGAAATGCTGTAAATTCAAAATAAATGCATTCATGAAGCTGGTGAGGAAAATGCCACTACCTACCTCATGTGAATGGTCAAGAGTTAATTCTGAGTTGGTTTCCTTTTCTGCATTTGTTTGTGCTGCAAGTAGGTGTATTGAAAAGTATCTATCTCTACAGGAGTAATGACCTGGAGTTACCAGTGTGTATAGTAGGAGTGAAAGTGGGTGGTTGGTTGTTCCCCCCCGCCTTTATGAACTTAAAAAACCCAAATGTGAATCACACTGGGGGTGCCACAGGACTTTCTGATCAAGTCAATGGGATACCACAGTTTCCAAGGTAAACCCGAGTGTCATGTGCAGAATTTTACAAGTTAAACTGAATTACATTAAAGATAATACCTTGGAGGAGCTGCTGGTGCAGGCTGGCTGCTCAGGAGAAAAAAAAAACCAAACCTATCTCAGCAAACCTTGACCACAGGAGGTGATAAGATGTTCTCTGCTAAGAACTCCTTAAACCCGTGGACTCCTGCAGCGTAAATGATGATAACACTGCTTTTCTCTCCACCGTGCTGGAGACTCCCATGTCCTATGTGTCTCCTGTTCAGTGAGATTCTGTGAATATGGATCAGCCCTTAAGGTGTGTGTTTGAACAGTCCAGCTCCAGAAAGGCTCGTGATTTGATCTGTTCTTTCTCATGGGGTTGGATAAGAGCACCTGTGCTCCGCTCTAGGGTTTGTGAAGCTAAAGTAAGTGCTCTTTAGTTGCTTTTTGTTTTTTAAACGGAGTTGTTCTTTGAAATGGCTGGTCTGAGTGGGTGAGGGAGCTGCATCCTCTCAGGTAAAAAACCCTGGGACTGAGGTGGAATCACAGATAAGCAGCATTAAACAGTGGCTTCATGAGTGCAAATTATTGGAAGATATCCAGTTTAAAACTGGTTTGGTTTAAGCCTGGTGCTTTTTAAAGTCTTCTGGAAGGTGAGGTGGAGCTGAGTGGGAAGGGAGCAAATTCAGGTATTACTCAGCAGCTGCTCCCAGTAGAAGGTCAGTAGTTGGTTGCATTTACAGTACGTGCTGTGAATAATTCAAGTGCAGTAATCCAGCAGGTTGGTTTCTTCAGGTAGGTCCCGTCCTTTTGTGCACAACCACAGAAACTCATCCTCTACCTGGCTGTTGGAATAGGGCACTTGAGAACCCTGCTGCCATTCAAATCATGCTGGTACTTCAGATGTTTTCGTGGGCCTTGAGCTTTGCCAATTGACCATTTTGTCTGAGTTCCCAAAGATCACTGCGATGTGGGTGTTTCCAGAGTGCCCATCTTGCATGGGATGCAGAAAGATGCAGATGGCAAAACCGAGACCCATACCACCCCAGCTCCACCACCGTTTTAACCTGGAGGTACCTGATGGTTCAGGGCCTTCTGAGCATGCTAGAAAACCACTTATGTTTGGACTGAAGCATGAAAATAGGACAGGTTGTTTTTCCCCATGTGGTTTATAAATGTTGTGTCTCTTTCTCCCACCTACCACCTTCTAGTCAGCTGCAAGAATCAGGTCTGACATTGTGCTCTGGACTGGATATTGTTTAGTGGGTAAGTAATTATGGGAAATGGTGCAAACCTTCTGGTCTGTGTGTATGAATTCTATCTGGCTTTACACGTGTGATAAATCCTACTGTCATGACAAGTCATTTCCGTGATTGTTAGTGACAACACAAATCCTTCTCCAAACCCCATAGACATCAGGTAGGCTGTGAGCACAAGGGTGGTGTTCAGCATGTTCAGTGGCAGCAAAGGTCTAAGCGCCAAGATAAGATTTATCTTGCAGATAGGTTATCTGTGATATTTCTGAGTTACCAGACCCCTTGGTGACTCCATCATCTTTTATGACAGGATTTTCAAATTCCTGTCTTGGCCTTTTGAGGAGCTTTGATTTTTAAGCGATACCAGCTAGGCTCATTATGGTACATACCAGTTCTCTTTTAGCTCAGTTTTACAGCAAACTATGTTTTTATCTGTATTTAGAGCAGTCTGGGCTTCCCCATCTTCCCTTAAGTCTTGAGGACACAATCCTTGAAGTCTGTGGTGTCTGCACGTCCCACTCTATCACTGCTGCCTCTGTGTGCAGAAAAAGGCAGCAAGCAAGCAACCCTTGGGAGACCCATCATCCACCTGATATCTTGGTCTTGTTGCTGCAGACTGGGAGTACTGGTATTGCTGTGACCAGAATTGCTCTTTACCACTGGTTTGTGATAATCTGCATTTTTAAAAACACATCTTCCCTTTTAAGTCTCTGCCTCAGACTTGACTGTTTTGCAAAGAAACAAACACATATCAGCACAAACAGCATCTGGCACATCTGGTTTGTGCTGATTTATGCAGAGCTAAGCAGGGTCTCGTGCAAGGAACGTCATGCTCTGTGCCTTTTCTAAAGCCTGCGATTCAGCTTTGGTTTGGATCCAGTCATATGCTGTATCAAATGCTTTGTGTGGGAAAGATTGGGAAAATTCAAAGCAAAAGAAGCAAGTTGTTAGTGCTGGGAGAAGATACTGCAACTGAAGTGACTGGGGCATGAAACCACGAAGTTTATTTGGTCAGGTTCACAGTAGAGCTCATGGTAAAGCAGCAAAATTTAAAAGTGAGGATTTTAGTGCTGGGGGTGTGTGGGTGTGTGTGTGTTAAAGCAGCTGGTGGGATCAGTGGGAGTCAGGTCTCTTATCCTAAAGAGGAAACATTGGGAAAAACTTCTTTGCTGAAAGGGTTATCAAGGCCTGGCCCAGACTGCCCAAGGAGGAGATGGGTTCCCCATCCCTCAAGGTATTTAAAAGCCATAAAGATGAGGTGCTGAGGGTCATGGGTTAGGGGTGCCCTGGCAGTGCTGGGTTAATGGTTGGACTCAGCGATCTCAAAGGTCTCTTCCAACCCAAATGATTCTGATTCTGCAATTCCCCCCTCCCCAGGGGCTGCTCTGCAGGGTTGCGCTGCATCCGGTAAATCCCCACGGAATGTCCCCGCCCTTGAGCCACCCGTCAGCACCTGCCTGTGGGAACCCTTCCCTGGGCCCAGTCCCTGCAAGGTTTGAATGGTCTCACGGTCTGGGGGTTGGGTTTTCTTTGTGCAAAGCCACACAAACTTCAAGCCTTGCTGTGTATCTCCGGTGACATAACGACATTACTCGTTTGATAGCCGCGCGTGATATAAATGATGACACTCGGCCGTGCTTGTTATACAAAGTTTTAATTGCTGCGTACAGTTTTAATTCACCTACTTGCGTTAACATTTAGCATGGCCTCTGATTTGTACCAGCCATTTCTTCCCCTCTTCTCACTCACCCTGCCTGCTGCCTGGGCGGCTCTTCCCTAGAACCTTCCCCTGCGGTATTTCCAGGGGTCAGGGCAGATGCATTTGCCATCCAGATACAAATCCAGCTCACTCCTCACAATGTTGCAGCAGCTGTCCTGCTTCCCATTGACCCACATCAGGAATTCTTCCAGACTCTCTTTAAATCTCGAGAAATTTGTTTTTGCCTCTTGTGAGCAATTTGCCTTCGTGTTTGAGGAGTTCTAAGGGAAAAGAGGAGATACCGATGCGTGAACTATGGAGGAATTCCACACAAAAGCTTCTTGTTGTCTGTGGCTCAGCTTAGCTCACTGGGGTGGAGCCCCACAGCATTTAGCACAATTCCTACAAATGGTTAATCAAATGAGACCTTGCTGCTGCTTTTTACTTTCATGGTACTGAAGATTTCCCTGGGATTTTGGGTGTGTGGGTAGTGTGGGTGGAGTTATCTGCCAAACTAGAAGAAGGGAAGCCAGTCCAAAACATTTTTTTTTTTTGTGTTCAAAAGGCAGATTTCTTTCTCTATAGTGTTCCTGGTCTGTATCTTTTCTGCTCTTAATTATCCTGCTCTTCCTGAAGGAGAAGCTGTACAAGTCGTTACTAATTGCACCCAATAAATAATCTTCATTATTGCTGGTCTAAGTGAACCATATTAATAAAGTCCATATGAGAATGAATTTGTGCATCATAAACAAACCTCAATATCCTTCCTTGAGGCTGCATCTGGTCCAAAATTACAAAGGAGGAGCAATTTCTTTGCTAACAAATCTCAAAATTTTGAATTAGAAATTGTCAGAAAGTGAGCGAGAAATGAAGCGATGGGTGAAGTCTTACAGAACAACTTCCACTGATGTTTCTTTAATTACTACCTTTGGGGAAAATAACTTTCAGGGAAGCGTGATGGTTTCTTTTAAATCATAAGGACAGCTCCTGATGTTTTCTCAGCATAGCTGTAGATTCACAGTTTCATGTAGAGACTGACGCCTTGTCCAATGCAAGAGTAAAGGCAAAGGCATTGGTGGAGCCCAGTAGCTGCAGCTGGAGATGTGGCCTTGGCTTTCCAGCTCCTGGGTCCCTTGGCATGTGGCAGCGTGAGCTGCCAGGCATTTGGACAACATCACCCAGTGTAGAAAACCTGAATAATTATAAGAAAGTACTTGAAACTCACATAGGAAAAGCTTACCTTCAAAAAGGGACATTTTTCTTCTAGCTTTCTCATATCTTTTTCAACTATCTTCATACAGCTACATGTGTGAATCTTCTCCAGTTCACTAATAAACTTTTTGGTGTTATAATGTGCACAGCTTTGGTTCTAGGAGAAAAAGGAAAAGTAAATAGTGTTCTAGTTTGCAATCAGAAAGCTTTTCTTTCTTAAAAGAACCTGTTGCTAAATCTTGCTGAATATTGCCCACTGTTATTTTTTTCTGTGGAAGCCTTAACTTCTTTTATCTGATTTCTTTTTTTATACCTTCTGCTAAGAAGTCACATTATAAGGACAGTTTTCATAACTATTGTAACCAGAAACTTTGCCATGAAAATAGTCTCGTTTCTGTCAATGGCAATTGTGACAACAATGGGATTTGATCCAGTTCCCTGGGCTCCCCAGCTGGCAGTCCCACCTCGACCAGTGTCTTACATCCTGCCTGTGAGTGTCCTCAGTTCTGCTATACCACAGGTTACACTTTAAGTTCCCTTCGGGGAGACTGATAATAATAGAACAGGAAAAAAAGCCACCAGTTTCTTACCTGTACGTGAAGTGGTTTTGAGAACTGCATCTGGAAATGATAGAAATCCATTAGTCACAAAGTGGAAGACATCTCACAAAGCAAATCTGGGGCAGGGGAGTTGGAAAACAATTTACATTTATGGGCTCTTTTTCAGCTTTAAGTAAGCAAATCATTTCATCGATGATTGTAATTGTAGTCTTGTTCTGCAGATGTGGCATTTCCTTCAGGGGTCGAAAGTAACTGGACACTCCAGAGCTGAAGAGCAAGAAGAACAAGTGAAGATACATTTTGAAGGTGTTGTATTTGGGAGCTCGAACCTTTTTATCTGCAATGGGCTCTGAATTCAAGCTCGCTTCTCTTGGCAGAGACTAAGCTCACTTATATAGAGAGGGTGAGTAACTGCAGGATGCGATTATTATCTTATCGCATTCATAAATCATTAAAATAGGAGAGAGTCAACAACTTGAGCAGCCGAATGAGCACCGTATCTGATTTGAGAAACATTTAGGATGAATGTTTTGCTAAACTTCCTAAAGCCTCTAACTCCAGAGCAACACTTCGATGCAAGCGAGAGCAACGTGCAAGGGCACTGATGATGTACAAGAAATTGTAAAAGAAGAACGTAGTAGTAGCTGAGGAAATGATTGCCTTTGTAGTAACGCAGCCATGAAGCTGATTGTTTCCCCGTCAGATAAGAATACATCCTATATTGCTGTAAATTATTGCAGTTTAAAGGTTTCAGCGCCTCTGGAGCTAGTATCAGCTGAGGATGGAGCCTGTAGGACCTAACCCACTGTCTGCATCTCTACAGCGTGACTTGGGCGGGCAGGGAGGAGCAGAGGGGTGCACAGACTCCTTTTCTAGGGCAAATATCTTTTCTTTAACCTGAAAACAAAAGGTTGTTTGTTCACGGTAATTAGGAAGTGCGAGGGCTGAGGTCTTAGCCTGATGTGATTAATTGTTCTGAGGGTGTTGTGCAAATCTTCGCTCTCTGGCTGGCAAGTGCAGCTTCTCCGGGGGAAACAGTTCGTCTCTTTGTTAATGGCTCTTATTTAGCACTTCACAAAGGTAATTAGGTGCTCTGTGTTATGTGTGTGTGGACGTGAGAGTGAGTGAGTGAGTAGGGAGAAGGGCTGGAAGGACAGTGGTGCATTGTGCAGCAGCTCGGTCAGGAGGTGCTTTGGGGTGAGAGCTCGGCGTGCCCGCAGGAGGGGAGCCAGGTTTTCCCCAGTTTCAGAGGACTCTCCCCGGCACAATCAGCCGAGAGCAGAGTAAACACACAAGGGAGTTCCCTTTCAGATAGCTCTGGGTTCGAAGAGCGAAACTGCCAGAGCTTTTCCAGAGCCAGGACTTAGCTAACTTGATGATGATGTAGCTCTAAAGAAAAAAAAAACCAGTCTGATTTGTTCCATGATAGGTGCTAATTAATATTGCAGTTAATAAGAGAAGTGGCATCAAGGGATCTCTCAGGGAGGAATTCCCTGGCCACCAAGAGGGCACTCTGTCCTTGTCAGCATTGGTGCCAGCGGCACCTGGCAGCACAACGGGAGGTTTTGCATCCCGCCCGCGTGGCCTCCCCTTGCCCTTTGCTCCGTAACAGCTCCAGCTCCAGCAGAGAGCTGTGAGGAGCTGCTCGTATGGTGCCGGCAGAAATATGCTTGGCAAGTGCCCTTTGGAAAGGGTTAGCAAAGAGCCAGCACATCAGCTTCAGTATCTCTACTCCTCACCTCTGGAGGAGGGAGAGAAGAGGGCAGGACACTGTCTCCTTTACCCTCTCCCATTTCCACCTGGACAATTTGCCCCGGGGGCTAAACAGCCATCTCTGCATGAGGATCGAATAGCCAGCTGCAAACCGCTCTCTGTAGGCTGTAAATTCATCTAAGTCATTAGGCAAATACCAACACCTACTAAATCTATTTATTGAACAATTTCCATACCATTTGGAACAACATTGGTCCTTTTTCTACTCACCCACCTGGAAAACGTACCCAGGTTTAATGTCAAATAGGCTTTCAAACTGCTGGAGAGAAGCAGCAAGATGTTATCAAGAGGCTGAAGCTTATAGAAAGCAGCTGGCTGGGCTGTGCACAGGATGCATCTCTCAGTGATGCTGCGGTGGCCGGATGTCGGTACCAAGTCCTTGCACCGTGCACTGACTGCTCCTGCTCGCAGCCGGCAGCTTCTGAGGTGCTTTAGACCTGGCACGATTGCAGCCGAGCTCTTTTGCTTTTACCTTTTTCTGTAACGAAAGGCAGGAGTCTGCTGTACTTTATTAAACCCTTTTGATCTACAGCCTTTTGGTAACAGAAAGGTTTTGGATAACAAAGATCTTCCGAACTGGGCTGCTCACGTTTGCAACCAGCTGAGGAGTTTCCAAGGGTGTTGGCAGAGGGAGTTTTGAGAAGCTGGGATAAGCAAATGCACAAAAATTCCCCCGAAGTAGAGAAAATTAATGGACATTAAACCCGGGAGTTTGTCCGAAGGAGGGATGCCTTTCTCAGAGGGACTGGCTGGGGTGCTGCGGGTGAACCCGGGGCACACAAACCCTTTTACAGCTTTGGTCAGAACACACCTAGTCTGGACTCTTCGCTCACCTTTCTATGACACGTCTGAACTCTTTGGAGTAATAGTGAGAAAAGCTGATTAGAAGCCTGAGTAACAAATGGAGAGCCTGTCTTCTCCTCACGGCTCCTCTGGCTCTTGCCAAGGGTCTGGCAGCACTGGAGGGACGTGCAGAAGGCAAGAGCTGCCACCTAGAGAACAGCCACTGCTAGCTGCAGAGATGGATTTTCTTCTTATTGGAGAGGAAGCACTTGCCAGATGTCAGCACAGGCTGAGGGTGTGCAGGAACTGGGGCGAGGTGAGCTCCTGCTCTGGGATTTACCCCAGCCCGAGAGCTGGGGGAGACAGCCTGGCTTATAGGGACAGGAATTTTATCTGTATTCGTGTTCTAACCAGTGCTAGGGAAGGTGGTGTCTGAGGTGCATGTATCTGCTATTCTCCAAGCAACCAGCAGTGATGACAGTGGATTTTCTAAGGGAACCGTTTCCAACCTGCCTTCTCCATTTGAGCAATGGTTCACAGCATCTCTCTGTACTCCTGGCCCACTGCTCTAGCTCTTTCTTGCCCAGAAGGGTTGTTTCTTCCCCACAGGGGCTGTCCGGGCCTGGCCCAGGCTGCCCAGGGCAGTGGTGGAGTCCCCATCCCTGGAGGGGTTTCAAAGCTCTGGAGATGTGGTGCTGTGGGACACGGATTAGTGGTGACCTGGCAGCACTGAGTTGCTATCTAAACAAGTCTATGATTCTGTGACTCTCTCTCTCTCAGAATTGTTCTGACAAATGTAAAACTTGCTTTGGAAGCAAACTGAGCCACTTGCCATGCTCTCCCCTCCCATCCTGCAGGGTTCCCTAGCAGAGCATCCCTCCTTGGAAGGCGGTTGCTTCTCCTTTCTTTTGCACCCAGTTCCAAACAAGAGAGTGGCTTTGGACACAATGCATTGATTTGTGATCCAGCTCTCCAAAGAGCTTTCAGCCTTTGAGCTGGGTGCCAAGAACTACCCATTAAACCCAGCTTTCCAGCAGGCTCTGTGCCAGTCTTGGGGGATGGGATTACAACACAGGATCATAGAATCAGAGAATGGTTTGTGTTGGAAGGCACCTTTCAAGGTCATCTAGTCCAACATCCCTGCAGGGAGCAGGGCCATCTGCAACCAGAGCAGGGTGCTCAGAGCCCCTACCAACCTCCCCTGCAATGGTGCCAGGGATGGGGCAGCCACCACCTCTCTGGGCAGCCTGGGACAGGCTCTCACCACCCTCAGCAGCAAAAATCTCTTCCTTCTCTGCAGTCTAAATCTCCCTCTTTGAGTTTCAAACCATTCCCTCTTGTCCTGTTGCAATAGGCCCTGCGCAAAAGTCTGTCCCCATCTTTCCAACAGGCCCCTTGAAGTCCTGAAAGCCCCCCAGAAGGTGGCCCTGGAGCCTTCTCCAGGCTGAACGCTCCCAGCTGATGGAATTTCAGCTCTCCCAGCATGGCTGGGGCTCCTCTGGCCCCGTTCCAACAGCTCCATGTCTTTCTTGTGCACCCCCTTGTATCTCTGATGAGATTGTCCTGATGAGCACTGCATGTCCCATCCCAAAGCACAGAGGGGCCTGGGCTCCATCCCTCTTACCCACTCCCAGGATGAGCTGCTTTAACCACAAGCCACTAGAATTGTTGAAGCTCCCCCTCTATGGTTTTGTAGGTATTGGTTAGTGCTTTATTCTCGACTGTTTGGGGGAGGCAGTGTTATGATGACTGCACCTACTGTTGGGGTTTTTTTTTCCTGTTCACACACTGCCTGTGTCTGCCTTCCCCCGCCCTCAAGAAACTCCTCTTCAGGGTGTTATTAAAAATACTAGCTAATTTTCCAAACACATTAGTTGTCTTTCGTAATCCCTGCAGATGCCAGCATGGATTTCCCTGCCTTTTCCAGCCAGCCTCTCCTGCAGGCAGCGTGGTGTTGGGGGGATCCCAGAGGCACACCACAGCTTGCACGAGCACCGCTCGCTGCTAAATTCTCTGTGAATCATGGTATTGAGGGAAATTTTTCTCCAGGTGCTCAGTGATGCCTGCAAAAGTAAATACAGATGATGGGCCAAGCTAGGGTGAAATTCCACTGGGAGAATCCCCTTGGAAGGGAAGGTACATGCCCAACAACCCTGATGGTCCATGGAGATGTCTAGACCTGCTCCCCCATCCCAGCCCCAAATAGGACTTGTGTGGCTGGTTGATAAATGTTTGCGTTCTTCTGTCTGGGTGAATCCTTCTGAAATCAGGATATCCAACCGTGTGGGAACGGGGAGATGCCGCTGTGAGATGCTCACCATGAAGTGCCAGCAAAGAAACACAATCCTGCCTCACTCTTTATGTGCTACTTTTACCCAAATGTGAAAACAGAAGTGATCTTAGGTGGTTCTGGACCTCATGGTGACCCTCTACACAGAAGTATCAATCATCTATGAGCTTTATCTGCGAGCTGATATTTTTATGACTAGAACCTCCCCTCAACCTGTCAAAACCTTACCAGCAGAAGACCCAGATTCATAGAACCACAGAATGGGTTGGGTTGGAAGGGATCTTAAGGATCATCTTCTTCCAACCCTCCTGCCATGGGCAGGGACACCTCCCAGTAGTGCAGGTTCTGGTCTATCAATCTAACTTTGTTTTAGATAGAATATTCTTTAAATCACTGTAAACCATAGCCTAATAATAATATAGTTACACCTTTGTGCAAGACATTTATTTTGCATAGATTCTGTTAGAGTCTGGTTACATTTCACAGAGTTTTGTGTATAAATCACCCAACTATTTAACTGTTAAAAAAAAAAAAAAATATATATATATATGGGATGTGCTGGCAGGAAGAGCAGTTGTGCTTCCACAATTTGCACTTCACATTTTTAGCATTTTAACATGATTGTCCACAGTAACTTTCTTCAGTGAATAAAGTACACATGTATAATTTAGAAAGTGAGACTTGGGTTCTTTTACAAGACTCTCCTCTGAAAATACCCCCAACCTCCTACAGAGACATGAAACTGCTCTGAAGGCATCTGGAAACTTCAGCTGCAGGAATGAAATGCTGAAATTACCAGAGTGTGTTAAATGTTTTAAAATGTATCGTACAAAGGCTTCATTTGGTTGAAAATAAAAGGAATATGGTATGCACCAGCCTCTTAGTCAACAGGTTTTCTTCAGGAAGTTTATCCCTACTCATAAGACTCAGTGAAAGTCATTTTTGTTGCCTTAAGTTTGCAAAGTTTTCAAGGTTTGCTAAGATTTATTATTATTGTTATTATTATTTATTATTATTATTATTTTCCTTGAAAAAAGAGTTTGACATCTTTGAGAGCTACCGTTGGTCTTATCTGGTGGTGGCTGAGGGGAGCTGAGGTCAGCAGCCTTCTGTCCATGCCATGGGCTGCAATCCAGCCCTGGGGCTGGTCCTGGGGCTTTAGAGGAAGATGAAGGTGCGAGGCAGCATTTCCAGCCTGGCAATGATGGTCCCTGTCCCCATCTCCCCATCTCTCCTCCTCACACACCATTAAACAGCAGTTTTCTGAAGTAAATAATAATTGCATTTCTTCGCTGTAAAAATAAATAACTTCAACTCTCTACAAATAAATAAAATAAATAAATATGAATAAATAACAGCTCCCAATAACCTTGCTCACTGGAGTAAGGGTATGCAAATGAGGATGTGCAAAGTTTAGGTCTTCTGTCAGGCTGGAGCAGGTGTGCTTCAAACTTCTTTGAAGACTACGTTCTACGTTGCTTCCTCCAAAGGGATGTTGTGATTCAGGAACCTTAATAAATATTCTAAATTAATGAAAAAATCTTCATCTTCCAGAGGCTCCCAGTCCTGTTCCTTTGGGGTAGAGGAAGAGGAGAACAGTTACAAGAATAGAATCTGGACACACAAACTACATTCTGTTCTCTGACTGTAGTTTTTGGGGGTTTTTTAATAATTAATTTGAAGACCATGAAGGTTCTGAGGAAGATGGTGGGGTAGGACAGCGAGTTGCACCTAGTGCAACTCTCCCCCAGTGAGAGGGGTTGGGGCAGCAGCTGGGGGCTCTGGTTCCCATCTATGCTGGGGTCCCATGATGGACTTTCTCTTGACCAAGAGACATTGGGAAGAGGTGAGCAGCGCTGAGCAGAGCCAAGGAGGCACCAGGGCCAAGTGACAGCTGCTGGCTGGAAACTGCTCCCACCATCCACCCGACCAAGAGGCGGCCGTGTGCTTCGCTTAGGCACTTGTTCTCACTTCAACCTGGCCAAGCACCACAGTGTCTTTTATAGTCATCTAAACATCATAAAACAGCGAGCAGAAAATCCAGCCCAAACATACCATCCACCCGAGGCATGACTTGCCAGCATCTTGGAGTATCTGTAGATTCTGGGCTATTAGTCTCTCCTTCGACCTCTCTTCGCTGCTTTTTAAGGCTTTGATAAATCCTTCCAGATAGGTGGTTACGTTCCCTCCTGCCTCCATCATGTTGTTCTGGAATAACAAAGTTAAGTCATCTCTGTCTTTTCCATACCTTACTGCTTTTCCGGGCTGCACTCAATGGCTCAGGCTGTATCACGTTGGTGCAGTTAAAATCCCCTCTACAATAAATAATCTCGCGCAATAACCCGAGGCCAATATTTTAGAGTAACTTTGGACACCTTAGAGAAGGCAACCAGCTCTGCAACCTAATGTTTTCCTCCTGCTGACAGCTGCTATTACCTTCAAAAGCTGCAGAGTGAGACCGTGGAGGTGAATCGGGGCAGGATCGGGCAGCTTTTGCTTTTTCACCGCCTCCTTCGCAGCACACAGGCATGGGAAGGCTGAGGAGCACCTCCAGCATCCTACCCTGGCCTTTTCCTCTCCTGAGCTTCCCCCATGAAGTTCTATGTTGATGCCATTGCTGGTACCGGTCTCTAACAATGCTGGTACTTCTTCCCAGAAAATGTCTGGGAAAACATTTAGATAAGGCTGGTTTATCTTGCACCATTCTTTAGACTGTATCTGTTCATAAAAATGCTTCAGCATCTAAACTCAGAATGGGGTCCCACAGCCTGTCCCCTTGCTTTCCAAGGGCAGGAAGGCACTTGCCTCCACCTGCCTTTGGAAGATGATCAATTCTGACTTTCTACCCCGTG
The DNA here is from genome assembly GCA_024605025.1 of Megaceryle maxima. Taxonomy (NCBI): domain Eukaryota; kingdom Metazoa; phylum Chordata; class Aves; order Coraciiformes; family Cerylidae; genus Megaceryle; species Megaceryle maxima. The sequence goes on along the minus strand of JANHGN010021978.1, from coordinate 39,917 downwards.
ATAAGGAAGATAACCAGAGCTGGCTGGAAGCCAGCCTTTGTCCACTGCTCTGCTGAAGGCAGGAGACCCGTGCGCTGGTTTTACAGGAGATAACTGTGCAGGGAGGAGGATTTCTCTTGCTGCAGTCTTGAGGGAGCGGAGCCCCACACATCACCTCTCAGCACACCCAAGCCCAGCTCCCTCCAACACAACGCTTCTGCAAAGTCCGTGAACGACTTGGTGGCCACTTAAGACCTATCTGAAGAGCAGAGGAGATTGCAGGCATCCTGAATGGGCTTTGACTTGAGCTGCTTTCCCCTTCCGCCTCAGCAAGTGCCCCAGCCACACCACAAGCACGCAGGGTTGCAATGCAAGCCCGAGAGCGATCTTACCAGATGCGTGATTTCGCTGCCGCCCTGAAAGAGATCGATAAAAGTCACGTTAGCAGGTTCTCCGCCAGCGCAAATTCAGGTGCGGGGCACAAAGGAAGTGGCACCACCTTAGATCTTAGTGTCTGGACAACACTGAGGGTTTCCAAGATGAGGGAGCTGATGGGGCAGCCCCTTCCCATGGCGAGGGGCACGGGGAGCGCCAGGCACAGTGCTCCGCAGGACAGCAAAACCCCGACCAGGCGCAGCATTGTGGCGAAGGTGCCGCGCTCCCCTCCTTGGACTGGGTACGGGTTGGCTCCCGGCTGCCTTTTATATGTGCTCTGTTGCAAGGAAGTGATTAATACCTCACCACAAATATGCCTAAGCTGAAGGCGAGCAGTCACCTGTAGAATGGAAGCTGTTAGTTTCTTATCAGATTGAGGAAACTACATGTTTCTAAAATAAGGGTTCTCCCCTCTAAGTTCAGCAGGAGCTATGTAATTCAGATGTTTGAGCCCATTCTGATTCTAGATGCTGGAGCATTTTTGTGAACTGATATTGTCTGAAGATTAGTGCAAGGTGAACCAGGGCTACCTAAATGTCTCTCAGATCTTTACAGTCACATTTATCCCACTTAATCATTAGGGTTGGAAAGGACATCTAGGATCATCAAGTCCAAATAATATTACAATTAATATTACAATTACACTAAATAATACTCTCATCTGTGCTGATTAACGCTCCTGCCTTATTCTGCATCGTCTTCAGTGGTACCATGGTCACATAAATCACAAATTTGAGAGCTGTGCCTGTGGGAGCCCAGTGATGTGCTAGGGAGAGGGACCAACCGAAGGCTGCTGAGGCAGCTCAGCATCTCAGTGGGGACAGAAAAGCTGCTCCTCTGCTCCTGTTTGAGGAGCAGTTTTCATGTTTTTCTGAGAAGGTTGAAACCATTTGGCTGCTATCTCTATAAACTTCATCTGCTGGAAGTTTGGGTAATTGGAGTGCATCCCATTGGTGATGATTCTGCCAGAACTGCTCCTCACACTCTGGGTGGGCTCTGGGGTGGCCACGGCAGGTCCTGGGTGTGCAGAGTCCTCTTCTACCCCACAGAGACTGCTGGGGAGGAGAGTGTGGCTACCCACAGGCTCTGGTCCTGCTGCACAGCAGCTCTGCACTTGCACTAAGAGGAACAAAAACCGTGCCAGGATTATGCCTGCAGGACATGACTTCTTCACTCTCCAAAAATTCCAGATTTTTTGTTTACATGTTTTTGCCATGATTAAAATTTTGCTATTTTAATACTGCAGGAGTTTTACTATCTAATTAACATTCTTTATGGTGCATCAGGTTTTCCTACCCTTAAAACAACCCCAATAGGTACATAGCTGTAGTGGCTGGTTGGTTTGAGGTTCTCCTTCTCCCCTAAGGCAAAGGCAGGAGAGCCACCCACTCATGTTCCTTCCAAGCTGATGAAAGGACAGATGCTGCTGTTCCTACGCTCACATAGGCATTTTCCTACTGGTCCCTGAGCTGCTCTTTCACAGAAGATGTTTTGTAATGCCAGCACTCATCCTGCATTGCATTAATTAAATCAGAAGCCACCATCGTTATCTGCAAACCAGGTCTTGGAGATGCTGCCAGGAACGTTCCTCCCCTGAGGAGCCATCTTGATCAGTTCTCTGCTTTCAGTTGCTTCACTGTTTGGTGGCACCTTCTCTGCCTTTCCCCACAGCTCCACGTTTAGGAGCCCTTGCTGGATGAACCTCCCTGGGACCAGGAGCTGGGTGCCAAGCAGACTGTGCTCCCTTGTCTGTGTGCCCCAACTCTGCTGCTGCGGGAACTGGGGTGGTTTTTCTGCCTTGTTGGAGTCACCCTGATATTCCCAGTGTAATCAGCAGATCAGTCTTACTCTGGAGTTGAGGTTAGACCACTGCATGTTAACTTGGTGAAGCAGCATCTGTCAGAATGGCATCTTTGCCTGGTGCCATCGAGGGATTTGCACCAGCTTGGCCAGATGGCAGGAGATGGGTCATGAATACCTGTGACCATGGAGCACAGCTGGTCTCTTTTAAGACCCCCCCCCCCAATTCTTTTTCTCATTTTAATGAGTTCAGGCATAGTGTGGACCCATCCAGTGACACCGTGCATTACACACCCTGGGAAGCTGAATCCCACCTGAGGCTCAGATGCTCATCCCATCTCTGCTGCCTTCACTGTGAGAGGCTGGTTCAGGACTTTGTGCATCCCTGGCACCGCTGCAGCTGCTGGAGATCAGACAGAATAAATACAGGATGATTTAAAGGGAAGCAATGGACCATATGTATGGCATGGGTGAGTGTACCTGCTGGTACCATGTGTTGTAGCTGGGTTCAAATGCCCGGGAAGAATTTCTTCCCATGGAAGAGGCCAGCAGGAGTTAGGGCTACAGCTAAACTTATTGGTGAGCATCAGGGGTTTTACTTTTATCTCAAAACCAGCGGAAGAAATGAAAGTCCCTGCAGAGACGGTGGAAGGGAAAGGTGTGGGCAGGATGGACTTTTACTGCTGGAAAAAACAGAACTGTGAATTTGGGATTCCACCTCGTTCGCTTCATTCTTTTTATAACCACTAATGACATACAAATGCATTCTTAGATTGCAGCCAGGGTGGAAAAAAAGAGTTGATAAAATCAGAAAGGAAGATGGAACTTGCGGTATGCGTGCGTACGTACGCTGAGCAGTTGGTCTCTCACATGCTGACTCATTTGTAAATATTAACTCAAAAAAGAAACCACCGTGACCACTCTGCTCCCCTCATGGTCGGAGCAGCGCTGACCTTTCTTTCCTACTCAGCACTCAGGGGATAGCTTCTGTGGGATACCGAGATGGCAGGAGGGAGTTTCCAGCCAGGGCTCATGCAGCAGCATCTCTGTCCAACTCCACCTATGCCAAAAAATATCGGAGGAGGATTTGTGCTGGTGAGATGTAAATCGCTGATATGATTCCACTCCTAGGCAGAGCCATCTGAAATGCGTCAGGCAATGAATTAAATTAATGAGCAGAAGATGGCCTAGCCCATTAGGAATTAACTGAGAGCTTAGCAGAAAATGAACTGGAAAACTGAAAACATAATATAAGTTTAACCAAAAACTAACAGAAATGTTAATTCCTCTAAGCCTGGAGTGATGATGGGCTTCATTTTTATGAGCTGGGCTCTGCATAACTAGAGCAGAAACGCTGGTGAGAAGTCTCAGGATAGTGATGGTGCAGAGACTGTTCCCTCCGAGCAAAATCCACTCCCCGAGAAGGATTTGCTGGAGAACTTCTGGTTCATCACCACATGTGTGATCAGTGTATGCTTCATCACCACATACAAACCACTGGGATGGAAGTTCAGCCAGCTGGAGCACCTCTCCTGGGCCTTTCTGTCACATTAGAGGGAAACCAGACAGTTTGAGAAGTAGTTTTGCTGAGTAAAATTATCCTCTTGCTCTCATTCCTCTACAAGAAGATCACTCAGCAGCCCCTTTCACTCCTCTGAACATCCTCCTCACTGTCGTGTCAAGTTCTTGTCTACGCATTCTTGTGCAGCCTTAAAATGTTTTTATTTCTCCCCAAATACCTGCCCCTGCCACATTTCTAGCTGGCAGTTGCACCTCTGAGCAGACCACACCATCAGGCTGCTCAGCCACGATGGGCTCCCTCTTCCCCTCCTTGGCCCCTCTCTCTCTTTTCCAGTTTGGATTAATCTTGAGTGCAGGAGGCTGAAATGCTCTACAACGTTCTTTGCGCAGCAGCGTCAACACCTTCTTGGCTGGGTGCTGGAAAGAGTTAATCCGTATCATGTCTCTGTGGTCTGCCTCTGCAGAAGGAAGGAAACCCGGCTTCTCTAAGCACTGCACAGGGGGTGATTTTAAAAGCTGCTGAGACAGAGTTGATACTGAAATCCTTGTTGCCGGTGACTGTGCTCAGCCGGGGCATCTGCAGCAGATGTGCAGCTCTGCTCCCCAGCCCAAGCACATTCCTTTTGGGTTTCGTGCTCTGGCTGTGGTCACTGGTCCCCGGCCAGCTGTCTGGACAGTGGGCTGTCATCTTTGGAAAGTGGCCCTTGGAGCACTGGTCCAAGTCAGGCTAATGGAAGAGCAGAGGCTGCGCGTTTTGAAACAGGCTCTGGGCACAGAAACACTTTTTATTTAATCAAATGGCATTCCCCATGGTTTGTATGACTTCCTCTGTAGCTACTTAAACACACACAACAAAAAAAAGCCTGTGAGTCAGAGAGGCATGGCCTTCCTTGGCAGGACCGTAGGAGAACTGTACAGATGAATGAAATCAGAAATGAGTCCATAACCAACTTGTCCTGCACATCTCAACCCCCTGATCCCCTGCCCTCCGTTGCAACCCCTGCGAATTTTGAGGCTCTGACAGCGGTTAGCAGGGTCTGGATGCTTCAGGGCTCATAGACCTTTTTTGGTAGATACCCAGCTTTGGGAAAGCAAGAAAAATCTCCTTGCTTGCTTAGAGAGATGTCCTGGAGATCCACAATGAGCTCCTTACCTTTCAGGCAAAATTAGAGCTGAGAGATGTTCTGGGGTTTGGCGTTAAATTCTAAGAAACGAGATACCTGTGTTGTCACAGGAGGTTTCACAGGCAGCCTCTGCAACTCTGCAGCCCCGGTGACAGCAGGTTGCTGCACATGGGCCAACAGATGTTATCACATCCACCCGTCCATCCCTCAGCCCTGACAGCAGAGAAAATAAAATAGTCATCCCTATTTTTTGAAAGAAATTATGTCTACAGTTTCTTCCCATCCATGGAAAGGGTTTGGAAGACTTCTCAAGAATCTTGGGCTTGAATTTATGGTGTAAATCCCATTCAAGCTCCCCAACGACCCTGTACGCACGCCAGGAGCAGCTGTGATCCTGCACCTCTCATGTCTTCAAGCTGGTGGTCCCTCTCACACGCGTGCCGTGGCTTTGGCAGTCGTTGGTGAACACCCAAAGGAGTAGCTGGCAATATCAAATGGTGATTCATTGCCTTCTCAGTCACCCGTCGGAAACCCAGAGAGTCTGAGAGAAACACGGATGATCAATCCAAACAATCTGTAATGGGTGTTTTCAAGCCTCACCCACTGACCTACTCAAATTTGTCTCCAGGGAGGGGGTGGCCAGAAAGGGACACAATTTTTCAGTTGCAAAGACACCGCGTTATGAGTGGGGGGGGAAAAAAGGGGTCCAAACCCTGTAAAAGTGGGATTGTGTTCTGCAGAAACTGGGAAGAGTTTGTGAATGCTGACAAGTGACTAATGAGACCTGAAGATGAAGAAGGAAGTAAAATAACAACAGAAAATGAGTAATCAAGTATTGCAAACAAGAAAACAGAGGAATTACCCTTGGAGAGTATCAACCCAGATTTAGCTGCTGATTGCAGCTTGATGGAGCTGAGGCTGCCTTCATCTGGCCATCATGTCATCACTGTCCCCTATACACATGCTGGATCAGGAGAGTGATGCTACGGCTGGTCTCCATCCCTGTCATCCTTAGGGATATGGAATGATGGCAACAGAAGTGGTGCTGCACCGGGAGGGAGAGGATGGAGCACGGAACACCGTTTCTGTCTCCAAGCTGCTTTCTGTTGTCTCTGCCCTGGCATAAATGAAGGGGATGGTCTGTCAGGGAGCTCAACCATGAGCTGGGCAGCCCTCCTCCAAGTCATGCTGGACCATCTGGGTTCTCATGGCTGCCCCACAGCGTGCTCCTGTGCAGGAGGAGCTCTTTCAGAGCCATCCACAGCCTGGAAAGAGAGGCTCTAGAAGAGGCACCCCTGACCTGAGCTATAAAACATTGCCTTGAGGTCCTCCTGTCTGTGTGAGAGTGAGTTGTGTTGTGTGTCCCACATGCTCCCAGAGCCTGACACATCTTGACAAACCTTCTCCCAGCCCTGCCCATGGTGGTGGCACAGGACAAGTGCTACCATTAAGGATTTGGAGGCCAGACAGAGGACTGCCGCGGGTCCTACAGAGCGTGGATGGGCTTCTTCCATCCTTGGAGAGCTCATCACAGAGCCCACGGGCACAGGCAGGTGTAGACATGGAGTCTGCGCCTCAAAGGGGTTGGGCAGGCTGGGTGGGGGTCTGTTCTCCCACCATCATGGTGGGGAGATGGGTGTTAGTGGGAATAATTTCTTGCTTATCAAATGGGGAATGATAAATATAACTCACACCTGCAACTTCTAAAAGTAAACTGTGGCTTCCCCTGCTGTGTCACCATCTCATCCCCACCTGGGGCTTTCAGAGCTTGCTTCTCCTGCTGGTGATGTAAGAAACACAATCAATCTTTAATAAAAAATGTATTTCCTATACAAACAAATCTGCACCAGCCTCAAGAGTCAGAGCTGCCGCTTGACTGCACTTTTAAGTCATGTGTGTTTTATTGTGTTATGATGATGCAAGATTCTTATTGGTGCTATTAAAGCTGTGATGGAGCTGCCGTGGTTATGATGCTCAGACAACCGTGCTCAGCACACCAGTGTACTCATGCCAGTGATAAGACTGCTTGAAACTGGGCATCCCCTTCACTCCTATTTCCTCTGCAGTTTTCTGGTTGGCTTAATGGTATTTGGGTTATTTAGGAGCCCGTGTGGGATCAGAGATGACGGAAGAGCTCTTAGGAACCCCAGCAAGCTGGACTTTGCCCCTTTCCCGGGCAGGGTGGTGAGGACGAAGGGCTGTGCTGTGCTGGGGAGCACTGCAGGGCACTGCCAGCACCGGGGCTGGGAGTCTCCATCCAGAGCTGGGACCCTGCTGCCTGCAACCCCCCCAAGGTACCAGAGCTGCCAACCCATCACCTTTAGGGCTTCCCCCAGTAGTCTGCTGCCCTGGGCAACAGCTCTGGCTGCATTTGCCTACAGCCAGCTCAGCGTTGATTTTGAGTTATTAACGCTTTGCTTTTCCCTCTTGTCTGTTTGTCAGAGTTTCCTGGGCTGCCGTGCCAAGAATCCTGAGACTGATTAATGTTTTCTACTTCCAGCCCTGACAGTCTGTTCTGTTTCATATACCTACGGCTCGATAACTTGCCATTTATCTGAAGGGTGAACTTAAAATTTAATGCAAAGTATTCACATGTAATTTAAAATAATGCATGTGAAAAATGAAACTCCTCAGTGCTAATAAAGCCTTTGAAGTTCAGAGGCAGTGAGAGTCTCTTTAGGGTGGTTCTTCTTATTATTATTACTTGATTTACTTGAATGATTATTTGAATTACTTATTAACTTATTATTACCTGAACCATTGCAGCACTGAACAAGACTGGGATCAGGACCAGAGATTTTCTTGACTCTGTTTAACCTGAGGGACTCCTGGATATCCACTCTCCATATGTCTGATTTTAGTGGTTTTATTTACTGGTTTCCTGGTTCCTGTGAGGATTCAATACCAATGGATGCACTGATGACCTTGCCTGCAGAGCATAGGTGATTGGTGGTATCCAGGGATGGATGGGGCACTTGCCCCTTCCAGGGCTGATGGCTGTGGCCCCACTGCAAGGGCTTTCAAGGGATGAAGTCTGTCTGTCTGTCCATCCTGGTTGGGCTTTGCCACATGCACCACTCATTTGCCCTGGGGAGATGTTTTCCAAATGCAAAGCGTGGCTGCTTTTGGTTTGATTATTGGGAGTGTGTGTGCGTGTCTGAAAACCAGGGGGTGCTCTGCAGCTTGGGAGGGATGGGATGTGTGCAGGAGCCACCACCCTACCTCAGCGAGGCCTGGCTGTGGGCTACCATGATGTCAGGGGGGGATAACCCACATTTTGGGGAGTTTCTGCAGCGCATTCTGTGTTTGTCTCCATTCTCTGGCTCTTTGGGTGCTCCTTCCCACCCCACTGTCCCCTCCATCCCCACTCTCTTGAAGCACACGGATGCTTCCAAAGCATTCTGCACTAAGAGCTTCCCATGCTGGGGAAGTCAAGAGGACAATTCCAGCTCTGACAAGCGAAAGCTTTTCTGCTTTCTCCGTGCTGCAAATGTGTCAGGGACACGGTGCAGCCGGGAATGAGTCACTGCAGTGGCCGAGAGGGCAGCTTGTCTTAAAAGCTTAAGCACAGTGTGACTTGGTAAAGCTGAGCTCGGGGTCAGGCTGGAGCACGAGGGCTCTGGGTCCTCAGGAAGGTGCCCAGATGGGTGAGGGCAGCCATGGGGTGCTCACCCTGAGCAGGGTGCATCTCCCCCATCCCTGGCAGCATTCACACGTCTGTCTCACTTGGAAATCACACTCGGCTCCCCTGAGCAGCTCTGAAACCACTCACCCTTCATCAATAAAGAACATTTAATTCTGGAAGAAAATGTGTTTATTTTTCTAAAGGTTCATTTGCGTTCATGGAAGGAAACAAACAGTTAGTAATGGATACGTCAGTATAGGTGACACATGGCATGTGTCCATACAAACCAGCCCGAGCAGTAACATTCCTCTTGAATATTATTTTATTAAATATTAACTTTTGGAATCCTAACCAATCGTTTTACCTGTGATTACCTCCCACAACTATGGATACTTAAACAATTCAAAAAACAAGTATTGTCTGATTCAGCTCAATAAAACTCGTCTCACATGAGATGTAGGGAACCTCCTATCAGAGGAATAAACTTGGAGTAAAAGCAAACAAGTCCATCAGAGCCCTGTTTGCTTTTCTATTATCCAGAATGTATCTGGGTTCACATGACATGTCAGTCATAAAACATGTAGTGGTTGAAGTTATCCACGAGCAGAGATGGGAGCCCACAGCTGAGGTGAATATTCTCCAGCCCCACTGCTGGTCTGGGGGCCAAGAGGGTGCTGGATGGCACCCATAGCCCTGGTCCCCATCCCGCAGCGTGGCTTTGTCCCAGCTTTGAGGCTGTGGCTTGGATTGGGGTGCTAGAGAAATAGTGTGACAGCAAACCCCAACCTGGATCCACAGAGCTCCTTCCTCACACGCCATTAAACAGTGATTTCCCGATGTAAATCCTTAGATACAGCATCACCACAATAAATATCTCAAAGTATCCATAAGCAAATTAAATAAATAGAATAAATAAATAAATAAATAAAATAGCTATTTCTTCATGAAGTTAAAATGCTAAAACTATATAAATAATTAAATATTATTTTAAATACTCGTCTTTTAAGGGAGCAGCATGCTTCTGTCATTAGGTTGTTGTAACATCATTTTTTATACCTATATATATATAAAAAACATATATATACACACAACATATATCTCTCTATATAAATATTCTATGGCTGTATCCCTGAGAATAAGTTAGTAATTGAATCACATTTCAGTTGGGGTAGAGTTCAGGTTCTTCATTTCTTCTGGGGATTGGTGTAGTTGGCCCCTTGAGGCATTTTAAATGGTCTGAAAGAGCAATTTCAAGAAAGTCTCCAGCTTATCCTGGAACTTCGGACTCACTTTTCTTTCTATGTTACATTCCTTATTAAGATCCTTTAAAACAAGAGAGAGAGATAACACAATTCAGCCATTTAATTTGAATATCATATTTAAGTCTATGCTATCAGACATGTCCTTTTTCTATCTAAGACTAACAATGTGGGCTATGATATCCCCCGGGGTGTTTTGGAGAGCTGGGTGAGCTCATCTCTGGAAACCCTGAGGCAGGGTGATGGCAGCACACAGAGGATGTCCTGAGAGCCAGTGCTGCCACTGCTGCTGCTCACATCTCCTTGGTTTTCATATTTATTATCTGTCTTGCTATTGAGATTGCCATGGGGCGAGGTGACAGCACACGGCTCCTTGAGGGAATCAGAGAATCATTTGGCTTGGCAGAGCCCTTTCAGATCATTGAGGCAACTGTTCCCCAAGCACTGCCAGGGCACCACCAAACCATGTCCCTCAGCACCACAGCTCCATGGCTTTGGAACCCCTCCAGGGACCATGGGGACTCCAGCACTGCCCTGGGGAGGGTGCTTTAGGGAAGAGAGTGGACATATTTGCAACCCTCTTAATTATATCATTATATAGAAGAGTTTTCTATCTCCCATGGCAGCCAAATCAGAGCCCAGCCCAAAGCTGTGTCCCATGATGGAACAGCCTCTGCTGAATATTGTGCCATCAACTACCACAAAGTCAAACTTACTTTGGGGATGATGTCTTTGCAGCTGATAATTAATTTCATTTTTTCAGTGATTTTGCTTAATTTGTTGTGATCTGCCAAGATCTCCTCAAAGGTTTTCAGGTAGCTGTGCATGCATCTTTCCATCTGCAAGGACAGCAAGTAGTTACTCCAACAGCCGTGTATTGGTATCACATAAATAACACGTCATATCCTGGGAATTTAGATACCCATGAAAAACAATAAGCTACAAGAATTAAGAGCTGTGTCTTCAGACATGACCCCTGATTTTGTATTCAGCAATTTACTGGACATCAACTTTAGGAAACCATGGTACAATCTATAATTTTCATTGAAATTAATCATATAATTAATACCAGGGACAAAAAAAAAAAAAAACCCACCCATTGCCTTCAGTAGAAGTTGTAGTTCCCACTAAAAACTGGACACGTAAAATGTAGAGATGTCCAACACCACAGGAATCTGCTCCGTGAGGGAATGGAAGGTCAAACCCTGCATCAGGGCTTCCTTTTTTGCTATCGTGTCTCTGTCGAATTGTCTTAATGGAATACAAGTAATAATTGCTGCTGTTGTGGATTTTTAACCTGTCTCCCTGGCAATAAGAGGGGCTGATGCTGTTTGTCCCCCATTGTCTTTGAACAGGAGATGAGCTCCTAACTTCTCACCTGTACTGCTCATCTCCTCTGTAAAAAGCTCATTTTTTACCACTGGATTGCAGGAAAATACAGCTCAGTGACATCAGTGGCACTGAATGAGATAGAAACCAAATAATTTTGGTCTGTTCTAAATCTAAAGGTTCAAGAGTGAATTTTTGAGGCTGTCAAGAAAATGTCAGCACACATGTAAGACCTAAACCTCCTGAGAGAGCCCTTTGAAGGACGTTAGCATCAGCAGCAGCTTTCTGTAGATTCTTTCAATATCTTTGCATTTCCCTGGGTTTCTTAGAGCTATAGACTCATAGAATATTTTAGGCTGGAAGGCACCTCTGGAGGTCTGCTGGTCCAACCTCCCTCCACAAGTAGGGACATCTCTTAGTGACTATCAAAGTTTGGAAGTGGAAAAGAAATTTGAGGATTGGAGACAATTGTTTTAAATAGAAGAAAAGTAGGCAGTTTCTTACCATGGCATTCGTAGGTATGACAGTGGGAACCTGTTCAAGAGAAAATGAAGTTAGCAACTTCAAAATAAACCTTGGGATAGGGAAGGAGTCAGGTGAAAAGCCATTCAAAGCAAAAGCACTTACTTCATTTGAATTTAGTTGCGTTACATCTTCGATAGCTTCTCGAATGATACTGGAGCACCGATTCTGCCGTTGGCTTTCAGTTGTCAGCGTTGGTGCTGAGCTGCAGAGCACCCCAAGACTCAGCAGAGCCACGATCTGGACCAGCATTGCGAAGTCAGCTCTGCACTTCAGCTGGGTGAACTGTGTGTGGCTCTGCCTTGGGTTCCTCTTATATACACAGTGCTGGAGGAAATGATTAATATCTCACCACAAACATGCTCTGCGCTAAAGGGGAGGCGGGGAAGATTTACCTGAAGAATGGAATCTGCTGGTTATTCAAATGAGTAAGAGTCCACATGCTTTCAACATTGAGACCAACTTCATGGGCTATCTACCTGAAGCCCTTTGCTGTAGGTACTTCCAAGAGGAGCTGCACAACTCCTTAGTGTGGATGAATTGTAGACAGATATCTGTATCCACATCTGAAGATATTAGATTATGTGTTCACACACGTATACAGACAGGTGTACACACCAGGGTAGGTGCTGGAGAGCTAAACCTTTGTTTATATTAATTCTTCAGTGCTTCCAAAAATGTGGAGGTCAGTTAAAGAAAATGTACAGACTCCTCTAGAAAAATGGGGTTATAAGTGCTCAGCACTGTAATACTTACATCTTTCTAAGATTAATACAAATCTTACAACCACCATGGCTATTCTGTACAGTTTCTACAGGGAATTCTGTGGCTACCTTCAAGAAATTGATTGCAACTTGACTCTGAGTCAACCCAGAGGTGCCAAGGTGTTGGAGCTCTTAGGAAAGGCACCATAGCCTCAGGGTAGGTTTCCCAGCTGTCTGAGGAGAAAAACAAAACTTGAATAGCAACTGAGAAACAATTCAACCCAATTTCATTTAATATGGGTATAGCTGCCAATGCACAGGACAGGCCAGTTATGAGTATCAAGTGGGGAAATTTGGCAAAGAATGATTCAGAAGCCTGCTGGGCTGTGAATATAAAAACCCCAGATTTCCTAAGAACAGCTGTCCCCTAGGTTGGCATTAGAGGAAAATCAGCCATGGATGCTGGAGTCGTGGTGAAGAGGTGTTAGATCAGCTTTACCCTGGGCAGGGCGGCCGTGGCATCGTGCGCTCATCCGGTCTTGGGCTACAAGTGAAGATGGGAACCCAGCAGTAGTTCACCATGTTTTAAAGTCTAAAAGTACAGTTTCCACATCAGAGCACTACCAGGATATTTATTACCTCCCAGGTTATGGAGAATGCACTTGCAGGTGCTGGGTGAGGTCAGAGCCATCTCCTTGGAAGGCAAAGGCATCTTCTCCTCAGTAATTCCCCCGTGCTTTGCCCACTTTCAGAGCAAGTAGTGGGAGTACACGCTCCATCATCCAGGAATTTTTTTAGGGCATACTTTCACTTTAATCCAATATTGCTCATGAAAATCCTGACTAATGCTAGACCCAGACCAGATCCTTACAGCCAGGGCCAGGGACTACCCTGCAAGCTGATGGTGAATTGCTGCTTCCCTGCCCTTTTGAGCAGTGATATACTTCATACAGTAGTTTCAGATATTTTCCCTTACTTTGCTTGTGAAAACATGATGTAGTTGGGCAAAATTTTCAATAAGTGGTTTTCTATTAACCAAAATAAACATCCAAAGAGCAAACTATTTTATTCCAAGCACTATGTTTGACATGTCTCTGTTTGTTTGTTATTGGCCTCTGGAAACTGAAGGAAGTTTTAAAGCCAGGTTGTCTCTTGAGCAGGCTATGGTGTTATCCTGGTTGGACCATAGCCAAGGGGATCTTCGCAGAGGACAACACTCCCTTATCCTCTGTGCAGGTGTTTTATGACCCTACAGGTCAGGGAACTGGATGCTCCCTCTTAGTTCAGCTCCTGTGTTATCAGGTGTGTTCAAGCCGCACAGAGTTTTGCCGTTTTCTGTGTCTAGGGTTTATTTTGCTAAATTCCTTGAATGCATTCATCTCCTGAAGTGCTGACCCTGCTACAGCAATCTGCTTTTCTCTTGTTGTGCCATGAAAGATTGCACCATGGCGAGCATTTTGGAGACAATGCTGTGAGGTTGCACAGTCTAAAAACTATAAAATTAGAGGGGGAAGAAGAAAGCATATCTCTGAAGTCAATGTATTATCACATCACATCATCAGCAGGCTTTCTTCCAGCCACCTCAGTGTTCCCCCCTATCTATTTGTTTCATCTAAGGGGTAGTTTCCAGCAATGAGCTATAGTTTCCTCATCATTTCACTAATACTTCAGCCATGCTTAATAATTCTTTCCACATTCCTACAATAATCTGTGACACTTCTCTGGTAATTCCCAACATTTTTAGATGCAGCTGTCAGGGTCACGCATCTTTTGGGATTCATTTTTTAGCATTCTAGACATCTTTTCACACCAAAGCAAGGGACCCAGTGTGTAGGCGAGGGCTGAAGACAGGCTAAAAACTTAGGTAGGAGGGAGAGACTGTGCAGTAAGGGGTGAGCAGTCCAGGAGGAAAACCAACAGGTGTAAAACATATTAGTAAGAATACTTCAAATACAGCAAATGATTTACAACAGGACAGCACAAAGCAGTTACTCACGCCTTCCTGCAACCAAGACACTCACCAGAAAATACATAAGCCAGTGTTAAAACTCTGGGGTGATAATCTGAGATAAATGCCAGGACTGTGACTTTTATGATTACTTTATTGGGTTCAGTCTAGATTGTTGAAGAAAATAGCTGCGCTGAGGAGGTTATGGAAAAACAGTGTCGCCGTCTGGTGTCAGCATCATCGTTCCGAGGAAGTGCTTCATCAGGGAAAGGCTTTTTGCAGTACAGGAGCGAGACGCTTGCTTATGTTTCCAGGGATGTGCTGGGCAGAGTAAGTATCCGTCATGTCTTACATGTCCTCAGCCTGCTGGGATGTCCCAAAGCACATTTATAAAATGTGAAGCAGGAAAAAAAAAAAAGAAAGAAAGAAAAGAAAAGGGAAATTAAAAAAATAACTTTTTTAAAAAAGAAGAAAAAGAAAAGAATCAAAATGAAGAAGGAAAAAAAGAAGAAAAATAAGTAAAAAATAAGAAGGAAAGAAGGAAGAAAAAAAAGAAGAAAAAATAAGGAAAAAAAGAAGAAGAATTAAAAAAAAGAAGACCGAAAAATGAAGAAGAAAACAATCTATGCCAGGCAAACACAGCTGATGTTTGTGATCCTTCAGTGCCACTTGGCCATCTTGTGCTTGTGTGTTTTGGCCATTTGCCTCCCTAAGTGTTGCACTTTGTGCCTTGTCTTCCCCAGAGCACATCACACTCAAATCTGATAAGGATTGTTCCTGTTTTATGATTCAAACAGTTCATGGTTTATTTTGTATTATAGCCAGGGCCAGGAAACCTGCCTGTGAAACCCACAGTGTGTGTTCTCTCTGTTTGATAGGAAACTGTCCACAATGATGAGACTTTTGATCCTCTGAAGAAAATGGTTTTGGACATTTCAACCTTTCATTCTTCAGCCTGTCATGTCAGGCACTGCCAGGAGCCCAGCAACACCTTCCCCCTTGTCCCCGAGGGCAGTCCACCTATCAAAGAACAGTTACCCTATGAAGAACAGGTTGTGTCACCCCAAATCCATACAGACTATTTGAAAAATCATTTAATTACTTCATTTTTTCATGGAAGAGACTGATAGAGAATTGCTTCCCAGATCCTCCCACAGCTCCAGCTCAGCTGGTTGCTCTATGAACTCCTTGGCTTTCTTCTGGCCCCAGGCTATGTTTAACTTTCTCCACTCCCAGAAATTCCCACAGCCCTCCAGGTTTTCCAGGAGTGTTGGCAGTCATTGATGGTCATGCTGCAGAGAGCCTTAGGAGTTTGACAATTAATTGCATCATGTCCTGTAGATTCAGCTATGGCAACTGTATTTAAATAGTTATTCTTTTTTCCTTTTTTTTTTTTTTTTTTCTGAAGACAACCAGTGTGTTTTGGTGACCAGCTCTCCTACATACATCCTGCTTTGCAAAACCTTTGCTCCAAAATTTGGCAACAGATGAGTAAGAACAGCTGTGTGTTGGTGGTAAAGGAAGAACCTCAAAAAGATAACCTAGTTACAGGGGGTTACATGGTCAGCATATAGGTTATCCTCTGCAAATATGTGTCAGAGTTTGGCCCGTTCGATGTTTAGTGTCTATAGGCAAAGAAAATATCCCCCAACCCTTGAACTTCAAACTGCAATAGTGTTCGGTGACACCTTGAGCATCCAACCTCTGTGCCAACTTTTGCAAGGTATGAAGCTACAGATTCCTTACAAACTAATGTACAAATGATCTCAGAACCTTGCAAAAGCCCTTTCTAGGAAACAATGTACCTGTGGCAAATCAGCAGTATTGACCTACATCGGAGAGTGGTGTAGAGGAAGATTTATGCACAGTCATCGGTGGCAGTTGCATCAGCCCATCTGCTTTTTCTGTGCACTCACTCAGAGGTGAGTGGAGATGTGTAAAGCCAGAGAGGCTCTTTTGCTCATGCAGTGCTGGAAGACACAGGGAAAGGAAGAATGCCCTCCCTTCTGACCCCAGATAGAATCTCATGTTAATGGGATGAAATTAATGTCTCTGAATGTAGCGTATTGTACTACCCTTGTGCTGTTAGAATAGTAAATACTGACAAAATCCAGATGTTTCAGCACATAACCCAAGTGGCAAGTGAGCTCACTTGGCAAGTGAGCCACTGCGCTTGCTGTTCACTACATGCAATCATGTAGGCAAGTGTTTGTGGGGGTCAGTCTCTGCTCCCAAGGAACAAGCAGGACAAGAGGAAATGGGCTCAAGTTGCCCCAAGGCAGGTTGAGGTTGGAGCTGAGGAACAATTTCTTCCCCTCCAGGGTTGTCCAGGGCTGTCCCAGACTGCCCAGGGCAGGGGTGGAGTCCTCGTGATCCCTGGAGGGGTTTCCAAGCTGTGGTGCTGAGGGCCATGGGTCAGTGGTGCCCTAGCAGTGCTGGGGCAACAGTTGGACTTGATGATCTTAAAGGTCTCTTCCAACCAAAATGATTCTATGATTTCTTCAGTAGCAACAGGTTGACAGGAAACTAGATGGCAAAGCACAGGGGAATCAACGGTCTGCTGTTGCATTACAAGACATTGACTTGCTCACACTCAGCTTCCCATTAAGTTGAGCTGAAGAGTTACATGATTTTTGGGATACCCACTCTCTGGAGTCAGCTTCTGCAGAAGGGCAAATTTCCTCCATGCTCAGTAATCTCAAAATATTTACTCTTCTTCCAATGACTTATTTCAAAATGTGTATATGTTTACAAACATGTAATGTTTTCTCCTGGAACTATCAAGACTTACTATTGAGTGATCTTGATTAAATAATCCTGTTCGTTACATTTAATTAACCAAACTCTCGAGGAAATAAAAGAGTAACAGAAAAATTTATGTGAGAAAGTTGATTTATCTTAAAGAGGTTTTATTTCCAGTCTCCTACGGAAGCTTTACAGATGCTTTGTCATAAAAACCACAAGTACAGATTAGCAAGTGCTTTTCTGTACTGTTAGTAAGTCCTTTGCAAGGTCTAATCAAGACATCAAAAAACGCAAAGGCTTGATGAGTGCTTTAACTGGTGACTCTAGTGGGCATCCAAATTCCTGTTGCTGTGTAAAGTTGCTCTGAGTCACGTGAAGATTTCCAGGTTTTAGCAGATGTAACTTCACGGGTTTCTTCAGCCTGAGGTGAAAACACAAAGATTGTGTCCTCTGCTCAATCGTCTGATCATCAACCACATTTAGACAAGCTTAGGCAAGTTTATTCAGACAGTGAAAATACCAGCCGTGATGTCAGGTGTGTTGTGTGGGTCAGGCTGGGTCTTCCCAACACCCAGCAGAGCCTGAGGTCTACTGTCTCCTGCATGTAACCTTGAATCCTCTTGGGATCCTGTTGCTCCCGAGTTGAGCTTTGGTCTTGTGCAATTTGCTCCCACGTGGCCAGGAAGCACCTCAAGGTATTTTGTGACAGTCTGTACAGTGACTGGAAGAACTCAGTTATTTTCTCTGCTTTCCTTGATTTTTCGTTACTTTCAAACTCAGGATAAATTTGGTGCATTTGCTAGTGGCTGCATCCAGAAAGGGAAGTACAGTGGGGGCTTAAGTTTGTAAATACTACCATGAGATGAGCTTGAGATGGCTGCACATGATGGGAATGAAAGACATTATCAATAACACCAGAGGAGGAAATAAACCCATAATCATAGTCGGTCCACAAACACAGATTAGGGAAGGACCAAGAACTAGACCTGATGGACAAGAATGATTTAAGTAGACAAGTAGTTTGGGGTGTTTTACAGAATAAATGCAAATTATTGATGATGGTCTGATGATCATCAGACCACTGTCGATGGTGAGTGTAAAAATCAGACTTTTTTCTTCCCAGGTGGTTTGGGAGGCAGAGTTAGGTATGCAGTGGGAAGGGACTGGAAACTACTCATTCCCAGTGGTGGTGAGCTGGTGATGTTGAGCAGACATCAAATGGCAGCTGGTGGTTTCCATTTGGAGGACAGATATTGCCTGTTCACAACAATTGCAGAGAGACTGGAAATGTAGTGTTTGCAAATACTCATGGATTTATTTTTGATTAACTGCCATGAAATGAAGCTTCAAACTCCAAGAAGGAAACAGAGGAGGCAACAAAGCTGGTCAAGGGACGGGAGAATAAATCATATGAGGACCATTTGAAGGAGCTGGGTCTGTTTAGTTTGAGGAACTCTATTAGCTGGGGTCTGTAGAACACCAGCCTGAGGGCTGGCAAAGCTAAGCCCAGAGGTGCTGAGCACCCAGGACCCGGCCAAGGCAAGAGGAGCTGCAAAGCTCTTTGTGCTTCAAGCCAGGGCTCAGGTGACTTCTGCTTCTGTAGAAAGCTCAGGTCTGTTTAGTTTGAGGAAGAGGAGGCTGAGGGGAGACCTCCTCACTCTCTACAACTCCCTGACAGGACATTGTAGAGAGGTTGGTGCTGGTCTCTTCTCTCGGGTAATTGGTGACAGAACCAGAGGGAATGGCTTCAAGCTGAAACAAGGTAGGTTTAGACTGGACACTAGGAACAAACTCTTCACGGAAAGAGCGGTGGGAGATTGGAACAGGCTGCCCAGGGAGGGGGTTGAGTCCCCATCCCTGGATGTGTTTAAGCATCACTTGGATGTAGCGTTGGGGGATATGGTCTAGGGGAGAACTTGTAGAGTAGGGTGAGTGGTTGGACATGAGGATCCCAAGGGTCTTTTCCAACCTAGATGATTCTGTGATTCTGTGAAACGATCAGCGTAAAGCCACAGGTGCTGATGGGGTCCTTGTAGCCAAGGGTTTCACCTGGGCATTTTGACAGGTTTGTTGTAGTCTGGGATACAAGTGACCTGGCAACAGGTTTCACAAATCTGACCTCATCTTCTTCTGTTGCCTGTGTAATGAATCCTTTTACCACTTTTTCTACCTTATTATTAATAAGACCAAAGTTGAACCCTCAGAAATTTATCTTAAGGGTCTTTTCTAATCTAAATGATTTTATGATTACTAAGCAAGAAAATCGTAAGATGAAGTTTGCTTATGTGGCCATAAATCGGGCTTCTTACTTTGTGCTTTCAAATTTTCTTTAGTTGCATTTTCCATACTTTTTTCCCCATGAGAAAACGTTGTTCAGCTGCTATTTTGCTCAGGGTGGACCTTTCTTGGACTGCACCGGTTGTTTTGTTGTAGCATTTTCTAACTTTCAAGTGGTTGCTTTGCAAGCTTAATAATCTTTTCCAGCAACTTTTCCCTACCTAATTTTGAGGGGGTTTTTACCAAGTAAAACAAAACCCAAAATCCCAGGCAAAGTACCTTGTGGGGCCACAGTGACATCAGCACGGTTAGGAACTCAGTGAACTGCACTAGATAAGGCCATAGAGATTTCAAATGAAAGGTCATTTTTATGCTTTCAGTCTTACTAAGCAATTTTTTTTTATTTATTTTTTTTTAACTTAGTCCTATTTTTAGAAACTACTGTACTGACATCTTCAAAATCAGCTCCCAGTCAGTGTGGAAAATTTTGACCTGGCAAGTGTGTTAGCAAAAGAAAATGACAGTGTGCAAGGCTGCCTGGCAAGGGGGAAAAGGTGCGTCTTTCGAAAGCACGTTATGAGAAGGTGTCACATCCCACTTGGTAAAAACCAGTGGGATTCAGCACAATAGAAAAAAAATACCTGTGGCTGTGTGGGAAGTGGTGGTGCACCCCAGGACACCCAGCACCTGGTGAGCCCTGGCAGCGCTGCCTTCGTGCTGGCTCCCCATCCCTCCCTGCTTTTGGCCATTTTTTGTTTCACAAACTGTACTTACTCTTTATCCACTTTTTCCATGGAAATCTCCAGAAAATAATCAGAATAACTCTTATAGGTAGTTTTCAGAGAAGGACAAAGACCTCCCAACCTGTTTTTCCCTGGCTTTACTCAAGTTATGGGCATTTAGTTACCAATTCCAGCTTTGTGTGCTGGGCAGCATATGATGAATGTCCCTTTTGCTTTAACACCTTCCATTTCCTCACTGCTAGGAAAAAAAAGTATATCTTTTTCTCTTTCAGGTGGATAATTGAAAAGCAGCATGAGTGATATTGGAGAAATCACCACGGTTCCACCACTGTTTTGTAATTGGCCAAGGGTGAAACTGAAGACAGATGATCCTGTGAGATGGCAAAGCCAAACCTCACCCCTTGGGACATGTTTCATCTTCCCATCTGGAGCAAGGCAGTGACCGGCCATGCTCCAGTGACTGCACAGCTGCAGGCAGGACTTTCTCAGGCAGAAGGTTTCCCACGATCAGCAACGTCTTAATGACCAAAATGCTGAGGATCAGAGGGCGAAAGAGCCCTGGATGAAGTTTGTGCAGCAAAGTGTCTCCAAGTACTCTGCGGTTCCCCAACAGCTGCAAGGGACCCTGCCTGAGAGTTTAATCACATCCTTTGGCAGCTTCTGATGTTTCCAAATTAGCTGAGAGGACCATCAGCTGAGAGGACCTGTTGGGCCAGGTCCAGAGGAGACCGTAAAGATGATCAGTGGGCTGGAGCACTTCTCCTACAAGGACAGGCTGAGGAAATGGGGGTTGTTCAACCTTGTCCTGGTTTGGGTGAGAACAGAACTAATTCTGTTCAGTGATTTTACTTTCCAGCTCAGTTCTTCTAACTCCCTGCACTGTCTGAAGTTAGCAGCCTGTTTTTACAGGCAGGGGCTGCTGCTGGCAGTGATAACCCCCCATGGTTAGAGTCACTACCAAGGGTTGGGGTGCAGACCAAGGCCACTGATGGATCTTGTGCACCACATGATGGGGTGCAGAAAGTGAAAGGCCGCACCTGCAGGGAGGAGGGGACAGGGCAGGTGACCCCAAACTGACCAACAAGGTATTCCAGCCCATATATATCATATTGGGTATAAAGCTGAGGGATCTGGAGGGTCAGATCTCTCTGGGGGCTTCCAGGATCCTCTCCCCTCTTGTCCTGCTTTGCCAGCTTTTCTCGGCTTGGCTCAGGTCCTCTTTTGGTTCCTTCCTCAGAGCATCCCAGGAGGACTCTGTTCTGCCTTTGATCCCAGTCTGTGTGTTTCTGAATCCAGTACCAGAATCCAGCTCTTGAACATAGCTCCTGTCTGCTGCAGGGCCCAGGCTGGGACTCCTCTGGTGCCTGCTCCACAGCATCAGTGGTGACGGTTACCATCAGGGGGGTTGGGTTCCATGCTGGTTTTGTACATATTTGTATATATTTAATTTTCATTATTCTTATTTTTATTCTCATTCAAGCTGTTCTAGTTTCCTTTTCTACTGGCTGAGTCTCTCTCCTTTATTGCCTTTCTCTTCCCCTTTAGGGAGGGAGGGGGTTTAACAGAGAGTGGCTGTTATAGGTCTAGTGGACTGCCCTGACCCTCAACTTTGACAAGCCTGGAGAAGAGAGGGCTCTGGAACCTTATTGCAGCCTTTCAGTATCTGAAGGGGGGCCCCAAGAAAGCTGGGGAGGGACTTTTTACAAGGGCTTGTAGTGATAGGATGAGGGGTGATGGCTTCAAACAGGAAGAGGGGAGATTTAGATCAGAAATTAGGAAGTTCTGCACTGTGAGGGTGGTGAGAAGCAGGAACAGGTTGCCCAGGGAAGCTGTGGATGCTCCATCACTGGATGTGTTCAAGGTCAGGTTGGACAGGGCTTTGAACAACATGGTCTAGTGGGAGGTGGGCCTGCCTGTGCAGGGTTGGAACTGGGTGATCCTTAAGTCACTTCCAACCTTAACTATTCTATGGTTCTACGATTCTCTGATTGATGTTTAGACTTGCTATGCTGGTTTTAAACAAACAAGCAAACAAAAAAAGAGACTGTTTATCTCTCACCCATTTCAAACAACCTCGACAATTTTTTCTCTGTTCCTCTGTCCTGGAGACAGTGCTACACAGCTTGCGTGCACCAAACAGCATCCCTATGGCTGCAAACAGACTGATGGCAACAACACTGGGCTGAGAAATCAGCTATATAGCAGAGCCAGGTTATTCAGCAGAGAGAAAAGAAGGGGGAGATTTCAGATGGCTGTGAGGATTTCAGTCTGGTTTTTCTCACCTGGGTACTGAGAAAGAGTAATTTCATTTGATCATCTGCATTTCAATACTTCACACCGCTGGGAAAAGAGAAGTAGGTTCTGTCAGTAAGTGTTTTATTTTAAAGCAACCAGCAGCCGGTGCCTTTATCACCATTAGCCAGAAGTGTCACAGGCAGCACAACATCCTTTTTGCTCCGGTGCTGCTGGGTGGCAGCTCCAGCTGCTCCCACTCTCCTCTGCAAGAGAATCATTGCTCCCCAGGGAACGCTTGACTTGGCTTCAGAGAAGAACTTGAGGTCTCTTGTGTGCTTAAAGGCAGCTGCTTTAGCATTCAAGAGGTGTTTTCAAAATACAGAACCAAATGGAAGGTCAAAGCCTGTTGTGTATTTCTTAGACGACTTGATTTTTACACCTGTCCCCAGCACTGCAAGTTTGTGTTTAACCACCAAACCAGCTGCTCAGCTGGAGAGAGCTGCTGCTTCTTGACTAGGAAAGTCTGAAAAATCTGTGTCAATAGCTACTTCACAGTATTGACATATATTTGTATAGGTACATGGAAAGAGAAACACTGCCTGAAACTCCCAGTACCACGGTGAGGAAAGACCTAAAGACAGAATTTACCTGTTGGCATTTTTGCTTTTCTCTCACAGCAAGTACATCACAATAATTCAGGGGGTTTGCCTCACTAATTTTATCCACTTTTCATTTCACAAACCAACTTCCTCCTTTTGGTCCCATGGCCATTATTTCAACCTCCACTCAAGTTCAGCTGAAGCTGTATTGCTAATGATTCTTTTGAGAAAATTGTCACCAAAACACGTGTGAATAAGCACCATCCCATGAAATAGTTTAGGCAACTGCTGAAGACCAAGAAATAGGAAGATATATGAGCATAATTTTGAGGTTTCTCACAACTCCTCAGTCACTTCCAGTGTCTCCTTCAATGTCAAAGTCTGATGATGTTTCAGCTCTCCAAGCCTGGTGTTTGTAGAAGTGATCACCACATCTTGGTAATCTCCACTTGGGATGTGTAACCTGGAATTGTTTCTGAAAACACTTTTTTGGCACTTGAATTGACACGAGCAATGCCCGGGTGCCTCCAACTCCCCTTCCACCGAGAGCATCGCTGCATTTGCAATTACGGATTTGCAGGTGGAAGGACAGGTTTTGAGAACACGAGCCCTCCACAGAAGAGCTGCTTCACTTCTAAATGATCTAATGGTAGCCTGGCGACTCACATCTCACTGGCTTCCAGTCACCTCTGATTTTCTGGCTGTTGTAACCCACTGAAGCACATAAGACTTGGTGTGCTGGTCTCACCTTGCCCAGTGTCCTGTGGGCAGCAAGTGGATATTTCAGGACATGGTTTGAGACACAGATGGTATAGAAAGGTCTTTCCCTGCCATGTCTTCCCGAGACCTGGCCCTTGGCAATGTAGAAGAGCTCTGAGACAACTGTTATATCCCCACTGGTGAGTTTAATGCTACATATAATGTTATGATCTATGAATTTGTGTAACATTTTTTTGAACTTGCATATAGATTTTCTTTCCATTATTCTCCACAGCAATTAACCTTGTGGCTTAACTAAGTTTTAAGTAAGAATGTACTTCCTTTTTTTCTTCCTTTTTTTTTTTTCCCAAGCTGCTGTCTGACAGTTTCATTGAATGCCTTCCTGGTTTTTATTTTTCTATTTTGAGAAGTAATCATCACTTGCAATTCACTTTCTTTGTGCCTCTCCTGGCTGCAAAGCCCAGGGTCTCCCTTTTGACCACTCCTCTTCCTAGTGTCCCCTGTTCCAAAAGCTCCTTTGTGTCCCTTGACCCCCCTGCACCCTCGTGCACTCTGCGGTGCCCTTTCACAGATGGAGAGATCAGATCCATAGACTGCATTGTAGATACAGCCACCACACTTTTTTATATCCCAGTCACTTCAAAATATTTAGAATATTAGTCTTTCCACAACTCAGCTCATGCTGTTGAGGATGTTCCACAGTGATCCTGGGCTGAGTAAGGCTCACGCAGAGCCCTTTGCTGTTTTTAGGGGTGTTGTGTTTCCCGTGTGCATGTCTGTGCTTATCAACACCAAAATTTCTGTGCTGTTTTCATACCCAGTCACTCATCATTTGTGAGATCCTACCAGGATCCTACCTCATACTCAGCTCCAGAGAGTACCTGGCATCCCTTCATGCTTTCTCACATTACATACACCTCCTTTTCCAGAGGACATTAAGCAACACAAGTCTTTTGTACTGTTAATTCTGGCTTTAAACCCAGCTGATGACACATGAGCTTGTGAGTAATTCCTCTAAATGAATTGCTTCATGCAATGGCATTTTCCCTCTGACTGAAGTGATCCAAACCCCTCGTCGCTTTGATCTTATTTATGTCCCATTTCTGCACATTCAGTTCTGCATCCACATATTCAGACTAGGATTCATTTCTATTGCATCTATTTTATTAGACCATACAGTGCATTCTATGAGACATATTCTTTGACTCAAAATATTAATGAAAGATTTACTATTTCACAGCCACTTTTGCTGTTACCTTGGTAAACAGTGATCTGTTCTTTCCACGTGGTACAAAGGGGCTCTGCGCTGATGCTCCTATGGTACTTTTAAAGCACCTGCCACTTCCAGAGGTAGCTCTGGGATTCATACTTCTTTCATCTTCTCTTTTGAACAGTTTTCTAAATTCTTAACCTTGCTAGTATAAAAACTACGTGGTCTATCCATTCCATCTCTTAATTAAACCAACACAAACAGGCAGCTGGCAGTGGGTCATGGCAAGAAGGCAAATGACCCCAAGAGCCCTGATAGACTCGTCGGCTGCAACACAAATGCTTGTTTAAAAGATGCTTCATTTCAGTACAAGGTAAGTACAGATAATCATGATTAAATGTGTGAGATAGGTAGTAAAAAGAAGTCAAAAGGCATTTCAGTTGTGCTGTCAACGGGCTATGTCTGCAGCTCTTTGACTTCTGTTGCTTTTACTGGTGCTGGCTCCATCCCCAGAGCTGTGTCCATGTGTGATCCTCTGACAGCAGATGGCAGCTTCCCCAAAAGCAGAGGAGCAAAAGAGATTGCTACAGGGGAAACCAAAGCAGAAAACTCAGTGCCCTGCTCTGCCAGTCTGCTGCTGTTGACAAGCTCACCTGGTTGATCAATGGCAAAACTGGGCTGTGACATCATCCCTCTCCTAGGCTGGGGAAGCAGAGTGCTTTTTTCCTTCTGGGCAGCATTTACAGCTTGAAAGGAGCCTGTCTGCTTTTTAAATAATATGATCAAGACTTTGCTGAATCGCTGGTGTGAGCAGCCTCTTGCTTTACAGTCATGGCACAACCTCACTGCCCACACAACACTGCAGGATTGCTGTTAACAGGTCTGCAGCAGCTGCCCATTCACCCACCTCCTGACATTCCTCCATGGGCTGGGGAAGGAGAAAGTGAAGCCCAGGTAGTTATACACTTAGTATAAAGCCATTATTCTCTGGTAAATCCTCCACCCAAAACCAGGGTCAAAATTATTTAATATATGAAAGTTATCATTTGAAACTCCAAGTAAAGTTGAGGAATTCTCATCCAAATACCATGAAAAGATGGCACTTTCATATGTGCTCAGGCATTGGCTTTGTCCTTTACTCACTCGAGAGGCACGTCTCATTAGCCACAAGCTGAAGCACAGCATCTGTATTTCTCCACTATCCAAATCCAATGAGATAAGCATTCGTCTCATGAAAGCACAAAGGTCATTTCAATGTTTATTTATATAAAGGGGCTGATGCTTTACTCCCAGACTGATGGAGGAAACAGCATTTCCTTCAACAGAATTGATCCTTACTGACCACAGCATAAGCATGACCAGAGCTTGCTCCTGTTTGTGACAGGATCCTTTTGGATTCAGCTGTATGGCCTCTAAACCAGGTTAAGGTTAAGGTTAAGATTTAAGGTTAATCTGAGTATCTCTTTTTTGATTTACATGATTTCAGCATAGCTGTCATGAAGGGCTATGAGATTAAATGAGTTCTCTCCAACTCTATCTTCATTTGTTCCATAATGACCATAATAGAACTATTTGTTTTCTCATTTCTTGCTGTAATACAGAAAGAATGGGACTGGGATTTGTTTTTTTCTCAAACAGCTCTGCTAAGTTAGTCCTTTGTTTTTGCAGCCTGAGTGGGGCAGCAGCAGCAGAGCAGAAGTGGCACTTGCGCTCTCCCGGTGTAACCCAGCCAGAAGTCATTCAGAGAGTTCGTGATGATGAATGGATGATAACAGCAACCAAATGAATGAAGTAGAGCATTATATACAATTTTTAATCTAATGCCTGCTGGTATTTTTGTATCCTCAAAACAAACTATCGTGGTTTTCCTTGTTTGCATAGGCAATCAATTGTTTTGTTTTGTTTTGTTTTTCCTGTGAATAGTTAGGGTGATGTTAGTGAATAGTTGGGTTTTGTCTTCAGCCTTTTCCTTTTAGCCAGGAAGATTTTTGGCACTAAGGTCATTCATCTCAGCTAACGGTCATGCGTAGGTTAAACTTGATTAAATTAATGAGACATATTAAAAATGTGCACTTGGAAAATTGTTTCAGAGTCCATTATAATTTGTGTATATATATATATGTATTTACTGCATGAAGTATCTTTACTGTGGAAGTTTAACAGATAAAAGACAATTAATCAGTGCTATTGTAGTATCATGTGGGGCCCTCATTATGCCAAATACCCAGAGCCAATCATAAAGCGACAGGTCTTGCTGTAGAAAGGTTTTAACTGTCAGAGTCCTGAGGGCACTAAGAGGCTTTGATGGCCACAACCAGCCTCACCTGGGCTCCTGCCCACACCCTTCCATGGGCCCAGGAATCTATTTAAGCTCAGCTCCCCTGCCTGTATCTCAGGAGTGGTGGTCTGGCTCAGTCATAGCCATCCTTGTGCCTGGTCATGGGCCATGCTGATTTGGACACCAACCTGGGGATTGACTTCTTGACCTTGGACCTGCCTCATCACCACTCAGTTACCAGGTGGTCTGGGCTCTTGGCTGACCCCAGGTTGCCACCCTGAGGCCTGTGCTGCTCCAATACCACAGATCTGCACCCTGGATGATGAGGTCAGATGTGTTACTGTGGTTGGCTCCTGGCTCCCTGTGCCTTAGGGAGCAATTGGCCCTTGCCACACCCTGACTGGAACCCTGCACTTGCTAGTAAGGTAAGATACACCCTGATAAACATAGTTTAGATGAAAACTGCTAGTAAATCAAAATGCTCTGCATGCTAATATGAAGGATACAAAACCTGTGGATGCTTTAGGCACCAATGTAGTGGCCAGAGGAAGTAACTGTTTCTATTGAATTGAGGAAAGATTTACCCCTGAGTTCAAAGGGTTGACCTTGTCCCATCATTTAACCAAAATATCCTTCCCTACATCTTCAAGGTCAGGCAGGTAGGGAGAGCTGGCACCATACAGCATGTTTGTATAGCTTTCAGCAGCAAGTTGTACTGTTCTCTTGGCTATGAGATGCAAAGATTTATTGTAATGTCGGTCACTTTCTCGTTACTTGGGCTGATAAAAAGCACTGCTCCATGTGCTGTCCCTCCAGTAAACATCTCCTGTGCTTGTCCTGTACGCATGTGCTGCCCTCCAGCCTTCAGTTAGAGGCCCACGTCCATCTGTGTGAGAGAGCCGTGGGGAAGCACAGCATGGATCTAATCCTCTTTCCACAGGCAGGGGGGAAAAATAATGTCTAAAGAATGAAGAGGCTGGTGCAGGACATCGGGAAAGAACCAGTGCAACTTCTAGGGTAATATGTTTAATCTATACTGCTGCTTTTAATATTGGCCAGTGATACGGAGCCCAGGCGGGAGCCCATCACTAATGTGATCTAATGGGGTTCATTAATTAATGATAAGAACAAGAACACCCGGCCGGGGCCGCGCCCGCCGCTGTCCGTGGTGCTGGAGGGGATCGGGCGCGTCCCGGGGCCGTCAGCGACCGCTCCCTTCATTCGCTCTTGGAAACCTTCCGAAAGAAGGTGCTGACACGGCGGGGGAGGGCTTCGTGTATGACATCAGGGTTGTGAGTGCTCAGGAGAAGTTGAGAAAGGAGCGGAAGATGCCCGAGGAGCCGTGCAGAAAAATAAACGACTCTCTTCGGGCGCATTGTTGCATTTCCGCTCTAGAAAAGCTCTCTGAACTCTCATCAGGTGTACTGGCAAAGTGCCTTAACCCTTTCCATGGGCATTTGGCTTATTGTTTGTTGTAAGCCTGTCAGCTACAACTGCAGAAAGTGAAAGTTAAGAAATGAGATCCCCGGCCAACTAATTTTGACTCGCCTGCATTATGTTTTGTTTGAAGAAGGTGAAACAAATACCTCAACTGCAGGAAAAGCTGTGATGAGAGAGTTCACACCCTTCTAGCCCTGGGGCGATCCAACCATGAGCTGGAAAGCCACAGGATTTGCAGGCTTCATTGTTATCTAAACTTGTTATTTCTAAACTCACTGAAACCTTCTCATGCGTTTTGACATGGGAAATTGGATGACTTTGGTGAATTCCTGTTATCTATCATTTGGTTTAGGTAGAGATAAGATATGTGGTTTCTCTCAGCATCCAAACAGCTGTGCTGCTAGCAACAATAGAACTGATTGACCAGCTCACTTCTAAAGAGCAAAGAAAGGATCAAGGAGAAAATTCAAGGTGTAAATACAACATTCCAAGCAAGGTCAATTAAAAAAAGAAAGGTTCCTGTCCAGGAACAGAAAGTAAGAAGTTCTGAATAATAACGAAGAGGGGTGGTGAAGGTGGGGGGTTCTGCTCACAACCAGCCAGACTAGGATGCTTTGGGGCTGGTCGTGTTGTGGTATGGTTTTAGACTGGCTCACTTTGTAGTGGATAATATAAAACTCCAAAGAGACCCAGAGATGATGCAAAGAGTTCAAACACCTGTGATAAACAGAAAAGGAAAGCTGTGCTAGCATCCTGATGAGGTATGATCTTCACTTAGCAGATTTTTCTTGCATTGGTTCCCTCCATAAATGCTGAATTACACGAGGGAAGAATGAGCTTTTAAAAACCCTAGTTCTGCAATGAAATGATAGAGAGGGCAAGGTTATCAGCCTAAGAAACCAGAAGGGCAGGCAGAGCTGCTGCTGAAATGTGGGGGAGTGCTGAGTCACTCTCCATTAAGTGCTGCCATAGTAACTATTTACCAGCTGGATAGGGATGAGGAGAGACTGGAGAAGCTGAAAGAAAAATGACAAGTTGCAGCTTGAAATTTATTGCATACCTTTTAAAAAGATTTAACAGAGCACAATACTTTAAAGATTTTTTTATTATTATTATTATTAGTGTTATTTCATTTGACTATTGAATAGACATACACTAGTATTTGAGTAAGAAACAAGAAACTGATATTTCTTCTCTGATAGACTGAAGTTACTGCACTTAACTGTGAGACCGAGTAGGAGCCACTCGGGATTTGTTTATTTGGAGGGAGGTGCTATGGAGTAGATTGTCTGTAACTCAGCCCAGGCTATGAAGGAACACACAGTAGAGGGTTCTTTGGGCAGCAATAGTCTTTGGGGTGAACTGGAAAATTTAACAGAGTTTAGAGATGGATATAAGCTCAGATTCCTTGGCCAGTCTTCTGATGTCCTCTGCTCTGGTTATTAGGAAGATCACTGTTGGCCTGTGGTTGATGTAAACTTGATGACTGAAGGTCAGTCCTCTGTAGGAGAGATTGCTCTGGAGCAGCAGCAATTTGGGGCAGTTCCATGACTCATAAGATTCTGGGTGGCTTCTTACTGTGGAAAATTTCAGCATCATTATGACAGATGTCTCTCACTGACACATCCTAAAGCAAAACCTCTATTACTATCATCCGGGATGATGGACACCAAGTGAGAGCACTTAAACTGGCTGCTGTTGAGGTGTGAACAACTTCAGGAAATGGAGAAGCCTGGCCTTTTGATCACCACCTGGGCCGAGTTTGCCTTGGGCTCTAGTGTACAGAGAAGCAGAAAGCTATCAAAAGCTTCATAGTCAAGAATTAGAAAAAGGTTCATGACAACTTCCCAGAAAGGCAGGAAGTTTGTGGTGAAACACAGGAAGTCACTTGTCTTTTTTTAACCTGCATAGAGGTTGGAGGAGCTGCTGCAGGAGATGAGGTCAGGAAAGTTCCCTTTGCAGAGCATAGGCAGATACCTCAACTCCCCAAAGCAAGAGCATGGAGGTCCAGGTGGTATTTGTTGTGTCAGTTACCTTCACTCCTATTGCGTTAGATGAAGTTTTTTCAGGACAAATTGTGCAACTGTATGTGAAAATCTGTTTGCTGTGGCCTTATTTAGTGGAGTTTTGTGAGCTGGTGCACTTCAGCCAGTTTCTACTGGCCCCTCAGCATCTCTAAGCAAATGTTATTTGAAAATGTCCATCTTCCAAAAGACTGAGAGATCCCATATCACCAGGACAACTTAATACTGAAGCTCATTGGCAGGACAAATTGTCATTTCTAGCCAAGAGATGTTTTCAGGAGCCCAGAAGCAGGGCTCAGTGAGTGACACTGGGTAGTTCAGGGAGAAGTCTGAGCTTGCTTAGACACAGGGACTGTAGGATGTGGGTAGCCTGCAGAAGATGACATGCTAACAGCCTTCCAATGCAGAATTTGCTACAGGGAGAAAGGTAAGAAGTAGGGCAGAAACTGCTCTTCCTTATGAAGAGAGAGGTTTGTAGGAACAGGCTAGTAAAAAGCTCTTGAGTAAAATAGATTATAGATTAAATATCACACAATCTATTTTACTCTCCAGTGGAGTAGACTGCAGTAGAGATGGTTTTGCCAAGTCCAATTTTATAGCTATTTTATTTGGTTTTATAACACCAGGTGTAGCTGAAGTCACAATTTCTGTGGAGGCATTTAGTGTGAGAACTGCAGTCTGAGAAGCCAGCTACAGTTGGCCCTCAGCTCCCAGCTCACTTCTTAGCATGCTTGATGATGGTTTTCTGCCTGGAGACCATGGATCTTGAAAAACCCAATAGCCTTTGAGTAAAATGGATGTGGCCATTTTCTAATGGCTTTTAGGAGTGGGCAGTGGTGACACTAAGAAGTGCCATCAGTTTTAGTCAGCTGCTGGTCCTTTGTAGATAGGAAATTTTAAAAAGTTCTTTTCATAGTGAATCAGAAGGAAACCACATTGTGAAAAATGTTTGCCATCGAATGGAAATTATTCATTTACATCAACTTCATTCTCACCTTCATGAAAACCAAAAGCCTTTATCTTTAAAGGAAGTGCATGCCCTGTACAGCTGTAATCATTCCTGAACCAGTGCTAATTCCTGGTACTGGTAGAGAAATTTTTTGGTGTATCTTGATCCATACTCACAAAGAGTTAAACACTGCTTTGAGCAAGCAGGTCTGCTGGCTTTGCACATCTGTCATGCTAGTCACTCAAAAGGCTGGGAGCGGGGGGAGAAGACAGAGGGTGTCTTCTCCCTTTTGCCACTCCTGTATACTCCACTGGCACTGGAATTACTGGGGGGATGCTAGATATGAGCTCACCACTGGTGCAGCCCTTTTAAAGCCCTTTTCTGCAAAGCCCTTCTTGTGCCATGGAGCCTGGAGACCATTTTTTCTATAACCAGTTTGTTCAGGAGAAGATGGGATCACTACAAACACAAAACTACTACTCTCTCCATCTATTTAGTATCACCCACAGTTTGTCTCTAAGTAGCTGCTATTTAAAGATGTTAAAAGCATATTTTAAGGTGTTAAAAATATCTCAGAGCAATGCTGATCTGTCTCTCAGATCAGCATTGATGAAGCTATAGGTGTTTCAGCATCTCTTGTGTATGGGGGTCAGGGTTTTTAGCATCACTTCTGTGCAGGTCACTGTCCAGTGTCAGTTTTGGTGGCCGAAGGTGAAAATAACAGGCATCGCGGAGTAAAGTTTGTCCCTTTCTCCTCCTTCTCCCTCTTCTGTGATGCTCCTGGCCAGCCCTGGGGGAAGGGATGCTCTCGCTCGCCTCTGACCATCACCTGCACACCGACCACCAGCATCGCCCCTTTTAAGACGGAGCTGGAGGGTTCGTCAGGATGGGGAGAGGAGGAGGGCTGCTAAAAATACCGCCCTATGCTCGGGGAGCGTGCGGGGCGCGGGCGGGCCGGGTGCGCAGGGAGCGCGCAGGGAGCGCGCCGCAGTGCGCGGCTGCACGGAGCGGGCCGCGCCGCAGGGATGCTCGCCCCGCTCCTGGGCTCCGCGGGCTCCGGCTGGCTGCTGCTGGGTGAGTGACCCCTCCAAAATCACCTCGGTTTTGGGTATTTGTGTCGTCCTCCCTCCTCCCCGCACTCCCCCTCCGCTCGGTGCTTCCCGGCTCCTTCCCCCGCAGCGTGCGGGGGAATCGCTTCTGGACCCGCTCACCGCTCCCCCCCCGCCTCGCTGCTTCCCCCTCGCTCCGGGATAAAGGGTATTTCCAAGGTTTTTGAAGGGGGAAAAAAGGCAGGCGGGAACACACACTTGATAGCAAAGATGGAAACGGGATATTCTGCTGCATGCGACGGGAGAGCCAGGACAATGAGATGCTGTTGCAGCGCGGCACAGCAAGCTCAGCTGAAAATGCATTACATAATTCCTCTCAAATCATCTCACCCCTGTATTCATTTGGTCCGTCTTCGGCCAATTTGTAAGGGCCCTGGGTTTGTAGTGGGTATGGGAAACAGGGCAGCGCACTCGGCTGTGTCTCCGGGCAGGGGGTGACTGTGAAGCCCATTGTTTTGTGGGCAGGTACTAACCATTCAAAGCGGGTCTGGGCTAGAAAAATGATCGCGAGTCTTAAATAGCAGGTTCTCCGTGAGGTAAAGGCTCAGCTCGAAATGATCTGCTGCTGCACCGATGCAAAACGGAGTCCTCTGGCTCTGTGTGAAGTGTTTCCTCTCTGCGCTGTTTCCCCCTTTAGCTACCGAACAGCTTTCCTCTGGGCAGGCAGACTTCCAAGGGGAAGTACAAAGGGGAAAATGATTTTAAAAGGCAGAATCTTTGCATCACTAGGTAAATATTCCGGAAGGGAGGAGTGGTGAGAATAGAAAACATTGTGTTTATTTATGTTTGTATCTACTTGCCTTTTTTGATTATGAAAAGGGATGTTTCAAATTAATGAAAAAAAAAAGGGGAACCCAATATCACTGGCCTGAATTTTGTCTCTGGAAATAGTCAGTGGGTTTATGGCTGCTTATATCAGCTGCTTTTGAACTGTGGCAAAACTCATGCTATGCAAATATGGCCCAGAGGGAATTACATGGGTGAATCAGAGAGCAGGACTTGGCTCAGAGGCTGCAGGCAAGTGTTACCTATTTTGGGCCCTGAGGCCTCAGGGATGGCTCTGAGCTATGTTACTGGATGCACCAGGCTTGTTTATGACAACAGGAGAACTGGGACCACTGGGAATGGGTCTCCTGTGAGAGCTCCTGCTCCGAGGCCTCAGCATCCTCCCTGTGGTATCAATCCCTGTGCCTCTGACCTCGGTGTTTACTCAGCTGTGTGTCCAGCTATCCCAAAATGTGTGTGTGTTCAGGCTCAGCTCTGACTCAAGGTCTCCAGTAATGCTGTGCTCCTTTTATTTTGGTGTGGCCACAACTTTAGCCTGATGTTTCCCTCCACAGAAGAGGTGCCCTTGGAAGACAGATGTGCTGTTATTGCCATTTGCAGTGGCACTCTCAGCAGCAGTTGAGCTGCACATCAACATGGGTCAGAGAATCATGGAGTCATTTAGGTTGGAAAAGATACTTTAGATCACGGAGTCCAACCATAAACTCAACACTGTCAAGTCCACCACTAACAATGGAAGATGGATCCTGCTGGAGAGGTGAGGGCCATGCCTGACCCAGCAGCATGGCACTTGCTCAGCCATGTGCCTGTGTTTGCTGCTCTCATGAGTAGTCTGGATTTTCTGGTGGCCCCATCCCATCAGAGACTGTTCCATGCTGCAAAGGACTCACGGTTGCTGCACTGATTTACTGAACAAGGAGTTCCTTGGCCAGCACAGCACTCTTGTTCATTTTAAATGAATTCCTGGCATCATTACAAGGGTTTTGACTAGTTGAGACAGAGTCTGCAATGCTCACCTCAATGAAATAATGGTGGAAGTCAGATTATTTCCTCATGTGCAGACTTGGATGGTCTGATGGAGGCACAGAATGGTAGTAAAAGAAAGCAAACAAACCCAACCACAATTCCTGCTTGGGACTTACACCCTGGGCTGGTTTGGCGGAAGCAGTGAGAGGTTACAGTTAACCCCTTGCTCCCCTCCCTTTGAATAAGAATAGGAAATCCTTTGCTCTTCCCTGCTCATTTCACCTGAGAGCAACCCTGAGCTGCTCTCCCACCCCATCAGGCCTGCCACACAGCAAGGAAGAGGAGGATTTGCTCTCGTGCTGTGACACGGGAGTCTTTGCTGATGCCCAAAATTCAGGTCTCTGGATAGGAAACATTTCCTGCTGTGCTTTGTGTATGAAACAGCAGATGCCCAAGGCTGTTCAGCCCATGGAGTGCTGGCTGCTGCACAAGAGGCAAAGTCTTGGCTATTTGATGAGGTATATTTAGTTGCTTTTATTTTCCAGCCCTCTATTACTTCTCTATTTGAACAGTTGCTAGATACTATCAAAAGAAGAGGATTTGGATTTTCCTGCTTGCTTACAGGGAAAGACAGCACAGAACAATTTTTCTCTGCTGCTCTGGATTAATCTAGACATTTATTTGATACTTGCCTCTGTGCCACTATGGATATTACAAATATATTCAAGTAATGAAAAGAGAAGAAAAGCTTTGAAGACAGATGGTAAACTGAATTAACCCAATACCCACAGAAATAGGAAAGCTGACTTGGGAGCAAGCCAGGAACAAAGAAATGCAACATTACCTCAGTAAGAGTATAATTGCCATTGTTTTTATGTCACCAACACTGCAGAGCACCACAAAGCTTAAAACTTTCCTTGTTATCACAGCTCCGAGAGCTATTTCAGAGAAATACCAGCATCTTCCTCCTTTATCACTGCAGAGTTGGGACCAGCACCTGAATAACTTGCAGCTAACTAGAGGCAAGTCTGGGCTGGACCAAAGAAGCAATGGTAGGTAATGTGACCCAGGCATTTACCTCCTGATGGATGCACAGGCGTCCAGGGTGGCTTTTTTCCTTGGCTATGTTAGATTATTTCTTTGTATGGATGCAAGCAGAATGATTGACTTAATCACCCCTTTTCTGATGAGAAATGAACAGGAGGGAAGAACATCTATTAATACAATTTTTATTTCTAAGTGCTCCGCATGTGTTCTTTGGTGATGGATCAATACAAGTAATGAGGTTTTTTTCCATGCCTGCTATTTCTGGCTCTTGCACTACCCTGTGCAGCCAAAGCCCTGCAGGTCCCTGGCACGGGGGGCCCATCTGTCCCTGCTGCTCTCCCCTCAGGCTGCAGGTGCCAGGAGCATGGGCAGCTCTGAGGAGAGCCACCCGCAGTGCTCTGTGCCTGCAGCTCTCTGGCCTGGTCCCCTCTGGAGAAGGTACTGGTGACCAGAATGCTCTGGCCTCTCTCCTCTTCTGCTGAACAGGAGGGCTGACAGTGCTCGTGGACCCAGATAACCTGTTACCCTGGAAATGAGCCACACACAGTGGAATAAGGTGTACTGGAGAGCATGTGGCTTTAAAATCTGGATACATTTGTTTAACACTTCTGTAAAATCCATGAAACCCCATTGGGAGCCCTCACCCTCCTTTCTGTGCCTTCCTGTAGTTTGCAGTGAGCCACACCTGGCTCTCAGGGGCTTTTCCTCCCAGACCTGCTGATTCAGAGTCTTTGCAAATCCTTTTTCTTGGAGAGTGTGAGGAACTCAGTGTTGATACCATGTGGCATGACACGGGTAAGTGTTGTGCCGGGCTCGGATTGATTGCTGTAGTGAGCTATCAGCACATACTGGTGACAAGTTATTTACTGTGTCAAATCCTCCTTCTACCATAAACAGTGTCACGGATCCTTCAAGGTGACCTGTGGCTGGTGGGGAGGGAGGTGAGGCTGAGGAAGGGAGGGGGCTGGAGGCTTTGCCTGGTTCTGCTTCTTCCTTATGCTCTGCGTATAGATAAAATTAGAAATATTTTACCATTCTGCTGGAGGCTGCACTATGGAAAAGCTGGTAGTTGGTGTCTGGTGGGGAGAGAGACACTGAGATGAGTGGGTTGGGTTTTTTTTGGCCAGGAAAGAGTTTCAAAGCTGCAGGCCAGTTCAACCCCTGGGCCATCCCACAGGGCCTGGAGCTGGTCCCCACGCTCCCTGCTGCAGCCACATTTCGCCCACTCTTTACTCACTGCTTGGACTTTTACTGGCAGTGATGTAGCTACTATCAAGTGTAGCAGATGCTTTGGAAAAGTATGGTGAAGAATGCAGACCCTGCTCAGCGTGGGCTGAGCTCAGGGCAAGACCCTGTAGTGGTTCTCCCACCCAACCCAAAGAGTGTACTTGCTTTCTCAGAAGCTCCCGTTAGCCACACAAGTTTCTTCTGTTTCCCCTGCTGCGTGATAGAGCACTCTCAGAAAAGGTGTGAAGATAAATCCAACCACCTTGTCCAAGACATTTCTTTTGCGCCACAGGAAGAGTGTCACTTGTCAAGAAAAAGTATCATTCAGGGGAAATCACCATCTCGTTAGGAAAAACCCCCATTAAGGGAGGAAAAGTCTTTATATTTAGACCTGTGAGCCATGGTGTTGCAAGACTGCAGCTCGCATTTCCATTTGCTCAACGGTGTGGCCGTGGTGGTGTAGATACAATCTCAGTTTACCACATGTAAACTACAGTCAACAGTTTCCACTTCAATACCATGAAATAATGCTGCAAAATCAGTGTTGGAGAGGTTGGCCTTGCTGAAGCCAATGGGCTTCAGAGATACCTGGGGTTTGTTACATGGCTTTGCTTTCTGAGGTCAACCGTGTCACTTGCCAGCAGTTCCCGCCTGCTGGCAATGCTGCGAGAGCGGTCAGAGGCTGCCTGATTCTGAAAAATAACCTCAGAGAAGGGTCTTTTCTCTGCCTTTCCCTGGGGTAGGGGTGCTTACCCATTTAAACCCATCGTCTAGTGGCCAAACTCCAGGACAAACTCTACCACTCGCTGCTGAGGGTTTTGGTGAAGGTAGGAAGAAGGCAAGCACCAGTCTTGTGCCAGGGAACTGACACCTGGATGCTCCATCTGGACACCCAGCCCTTGGGGCTGTGCTTTGACCACAGATAAAAGATGGTCCCTTCAAGGCTATCAGCCTGATCACTGTCACTGCGCAGCCTTCACTTCTGAGATGCAACTCTGGGTCCAGAAACACAAGTGCTGGGGTGGACAAGACCTGGTGTGAGGTGCCACCTAGGCTGGCCCTTCTGCAAAAGTGTCACCTTCCCTGCTGTGAGCACTTGCATTGTGGAAAGTTGTTCTAGGCACCTTTTCTCTGGTGTCTTACAAGTTTCAGCTCATATTTGCTTATGACTAATCTAGACTCTGCTTGTTTGGATGCCAGGGAGATGGCTCAGCTAAGCCATGTGTTTTCCTTTGGTGTTTCCTTCCTGACCCACAGCCCAGCTTCCTCTCTGAGACAGTTGCCCACATGGCAGCTCTCTGCTCCTGTCCTGCCTGTTCCTCAGGCTGTGTCCTCCTCAGCCTGGCAGCTTTTGCCATCGGTAGGGATGGGTTTCTCCTGCTGTGGAGAGCAAGGGCAGTGCTTGGCTGGCGGCAGAGGGCACCATGGCTCCTTTTGGGCCACCACTTGGTCTGTCATGGGATGAGAGCTGCACATCCATCCTTCCTCAAGCTAGGCAAGCCAGGCCGCTGTGTCTGTTCATGGCTGCGAAGAACAGGGACTAAGATATTTTTCCTTCTCCCCCCAGCCATCAGAAAACTGAGGCTGCGTTGTCCCCATGCTCAAGCTAAAGCAGCTCTTGGGCTGGGCCGTGTGGTGGTGATGGTGCCTGAGGAGAGATGGAGGCTCGGGAACAGCCTCCTCAGAAAAGGACAAGCAGGTGTCTCCACACAGCAAGGGTCAGATCAACAAGCAGCTCCTTCCCCGGGGCTACCCAATCCCTAAAATCAGCTCAAGGAGCATTATGGACATTGCTGTGGTCACTGGGGTGTTCCATTTGCTGCCAGATGGCACCTGCTGAGAGCTGCACCAGGGGAAAGCACCAAGGGGTTTGCTAAACTGGGATTCCTTTTTGTTTTTCTTTTCTCCAAGGGCAAGTATGAGCTGGTTGGCACAGGAACCAGCACTGAGGTTGCTAAACTGATTGAATTGAAACTTTTTTTTCTTTGAAAAAAGTATCTAGAAAGAGACTAAATCATTCTGCTATTGATTTAAATGAACTGGAAGTGATCGAAGCCAAATCTTCACTGAAGTGACAGAAGATGGTGAATGATGCAGATTTAAATATCTGCTCTGCAGATTTCTGCAGGGAACGGTATTTAGGTGTAAAGAGTGGAAAGAACATTAGAGTTCGTTTGGAGAAAAAAAAAAACCCAAACAACCCACAAATATATTAGAATCCCTCTTGAGATGTTAAATGTGTTTGCTCTGTGTCTCTCCAGTGCAGTTCAGGTGTAGGTAGATCCATTCCCCATAACTCCAGATGACCTAATTCAGAATTCGGGGTTTTTTTTCTTTCTATAAAACGTTCCAACAACCCCTCCGAGCAGCCCAGCTGAGAGCAGCTTGCGAGCAGCTTGTGAGCAGCCTCCTTGCCAAAGGTCACCCGAGTGGTACCAGCACCCTGCTGTCCCTCGAATTTTTTGAGCAGAGACCGATTGCCCCCACCCCCCCGCGGGGAACCCGACCCAACCAGGGTTTGGGGGACGCTGGAGGAGCAATTCCAGGTAACCCCCTCCCTCTACCCTGCGGAATGCCCGAGCCCTGGTTTTATTTTGCCTGAAAAGGGTGGTTTTTAGTGCCGGCCGCCTCTCCCCGAGCAGGCAAATCCCGGCAGCTGAGAGGCTGCCGAGGGTGGTGTGATGATCTGACCTGCCAACAACAATTCAGGGCTGTGTTTCCTTTCGGAAAAGGCATTTGCATATCCTCTATTCACTTTATTTGGTTAACTACGTCTGAAAAGGCAAAAGCTCTGGGTCAGTGAGACTGAAGAATGGGCTGTCTGAGGACCTCCCCCCCGCCTTAACTCTTTGAAGCCTTATCTTAGAGAGACACGTCTTAAAATATCCAGAAAAGGGAATTTAAAGGCTGCTTTTGCAGCAGGGAAGGAACAGGAGGCTGGAGCTGGGGAAAAGCCTGAGAGTGAGGAAGGAGCAGAAAGGTGCCATGTGCCTCTGAAGTAGAAATTCGCTTCCCTGCAGCCGCAGACAGACTTGGGGGAAGATTGCAAAGTTTAGCACGGACAGAAATGTCTTCACGAGGACTTGAAAATATCTGTGAAAATAGGAGAGCAAAAGCACGTTGCAGCCGTGCCAGGCACAGCAGTGTCCAGCATCCTGCCGGGGCTGAAATCAGAAAGTGGAACTGACTGGGAAGAAAAATACAAATAAACCGACAAAAAAAAAACCAACCCAAAGCAACAGCAAAAATCTGGAAACATAAAACCAGAGTTTAAAAAAACATCCAGGCAATGCAACCACTCGTTATTACTGTCCAA
>JANHGN010021977.1:99056-113802 GCA_024605025.1 Megaceryle maxima | reverse complement strand
AAAGAAAAGAAAAGAAAAGAAAAGAAAAGAAAAGAAAAGAAAAGAAAAGAAAAGAAAAGAAAAGAAAAGAAAAAGCTTTTAATTCACTTCCTCCTGGGAGTGTCTGTGGTGCTCATTGATCCACTCCACAAGTACTTCACAAACGCTAATGGATCTAGTGAAATTCTCCACTAATCTCCTTCTGAAACTTGGCACCAAACTGCTCACTTCTGACAGTTTCTCCTTTTACAGTTGTTTTTCTTTGCTACCTGTTTCAGAGTCACTCCAGGGCTCATTAATTGTTCATCCTTTGTCCCTTGAAAATTTTCCTTTTAATCTTTCCAGTAACGTGTTGGATACTGATGTGGAACAGACCTCAATTTGTGGTCTTTCACACCTGCAAAGATACCATTTGAACTGATTGTGGCGTTACTACTTGCACACAGATATATATGTAATTGAACTGAAAAGCTTTGTGAGACGTATTCATTGGATTTCTGATCTCATTTGTTAGAAAGCCT
This sequence comes from Megaceryle maxima, assembly GCA_024605025.1. Lineage (NCBI taxonomy): Eukaryota > Metazoa > Chordata > Aves > Coraciiformes > Cerylidae > Megaceryle > Megaceryle maxima. Next base: position 113,302 of record JANHGN010021977.1, on the reverse strand, counting down.
TAGGGAACGGGCAATTTCAACTCCTCAATTTATGACAACTGGTCATAGTTGCTTAAATGGAATAAAATAAATCCTGTGGCATGTGTCCTTTCTGCAAACCAGGTTGACAACTGTACCCAGAAGAGAATTAAATTGCACAGTGACAGTACTGTATTGGGTGAAAATTATAGACAGAAAGTATCCATATGCAGAAAGTCAAGGTAAAGTTTTTTTCTGGAGGTTCCCAGGATAATATTCATTCTGTTAATGCCCTGGTTGAGATTCTTGCAGATTTCAATAAGTTGTATAAAGACAATGCAAATAAGATGGTCTGCTGTAGTTGAAAATAACCTACCCTTGTGCTAATTATATCTAGGGCTAAGCTTTGACCTACTCCACTTCCATAACTAGGGCTAGGTTTTCAGCTGTCGTTAACAGCTGGATTTCAAAAGACCTGCAGACCAGCACAGTTGGGCTCTTTTGGCAGCACAGTGCACAGAGAAGGAATTTCACTGACCATCCAACCCTGACCATCATCCCTCAGAACGCCTCAAATCCTAAAGCCTGATGAGTAAATCTCCTTTCTTTTATTCCACATAACAAGCGACTTAGGATTTTTTTCCCCTTGGGTAGAAATTGCAATATCTGGAAATTAAATTAACTCCTTCTAGACTCAAACAACTATTTCTGAAACTGATTCCTGTGGTTCTCTGCAGACCACAAGCTCAACCTGGCACCCTGCCATAATACCCAACGTCGGGAGGGCTGAGGAACTTGGGACTTGGCATCCCTGTGGGATACTGCAGCAAGAGCTCAAAGTGAGAAGCCCTTTGAACTGTCTTGGTCCACTCTACGGACTGAACTGGCCTTTGGTTGAGGTCCTGAGAGAAGTATGAACCTCCATCAAGGACAGTCTCTGATGTGCTGCGAGAGTACATCTTCTTATGCATCTTTGTTAATGTCTCTCTTTGAGGATTTTAAGCCAGATACCCTCTGAGGTGAAGAGGCTATGGTGGAACATTGAATTTTTTCCAAACATTGCCATTAAAAACAAGCAGACTGAGGTCCTCAAACTATTCGTGGGTATGAAGGAAGCTGCCAGTTCACACCAAGCTCTCACAGCCACCCAATGAGAGTAACAACAGAGAAGCACTTTTCTCTTAGTGACACTGTCCATCTGGGGTGAGACTTCCCCCTCTGGAGTAGATTGTGCATCACTTGAATGAGTTGAAGATGGCCTAAAATACTGCTGAGTTCTCTGTCTCTCACGCCCAAGATCCAGACCCCTCTACTGGCTAGCTGAAACCTCTCAGAAAGGATTGTAGGTTATCTCAGTTAGTCTGAGTTGTAGCTAGAATTGTCCTGATCTCTAAAGGCTGTGATCTTTTGTGACCTTTAAGGAGTTTACCTGCAAAAAAAGGTTTGTTTGCCATTCCTGGCAGTCAGTGCTTGTCCCCCCAAAGACAACAAAGTGACATCTCTGCTCTGAGCCAGCACACTACCAAAGACACGTAGTCTCCTCCTTCTCCTCCTCTAAATAGACAAGGCTGTTTAACTCCACCTGCAGAACTTATCCTGAAAGGCAGACAGGCCCTTAAGCCTTGTAGTCATGCCCTCTTTTTCTGCTGACTTGTTCCTTTCTGTGCAATCACCCAATTCCCATCTGATGTGTTCAGCAAGAAACGTGCAAAGTGACCTTCTGGAGGGCTGAGAACTTGGTCCTGGGTATCAGACAGCAGTTGCCACAGCTATTAATGTGCTGCTGTGTGAGAACTCTAGTGTGGATTTATGAGATTATCTTAAATCCAAGCTGCACATTTCTTAATTATCAGTATTCTTTCCCTGCACAAGAAGAATTTGCATAATTTCCCAGCAGTAGAAAACAGAAAATCAAAACAATAAATGAAAAGATGCACCAATTCATCACGGAACTGCATATAAAGTTGTTGGCACTGTTCTTTTTCCTTGCATATCTAATGCAGACACCAAGAAGAGCGGATCCTCAATTCAGCTTCCACAGAACCACTCCAACTTGTGCTAGTTGAAGAGCTGGCCCCACATTAGCATGTTTAGTTCACGAGTTCTTCACAAAGCCCAGATAGCTTTGGCAAAGAATGTCAGTTCAGACAGTGATCCTGCAAATATTTAAGGACTGAAAACTGCTGCTGCTACAGGCAGTGTTACTGGCACCAGTGAGACAGCTCGCAACAGTGGAGAGAGCCAGGGAATGCAGCTAAGGCCGTACAGAGCAAATATGTTCACCATTTGGTTTTTAGCAATAAGGGAACGCATAGCCCAGGGAGCACACTCCTCACGCACGCGCAGGGGAGAGGTGCAGGTGGTCAGCTCCTAAGTTTCAGAGTAGAAAAAACCGGCAATGGGATTTGCACAGGGACCCAACTGACTTCATCATGGGTTTAATCCTCCAGCAGATTTGTGCTCCAGCATCTTGGGGTGTTTGCACCCATCTTGCCCTTGCCCAGGAGCTCCCAGGGCAGCCCGTGCTGGCCTCGGCCACTCTATATCTGATGGCAACTTCAGCAAATGGGAATTAGGAACCCAAACCACTCAAGTGCTTTAGTCCAGCATCAATTCATTGCTGCCCATTAAATGACAATGAGTTTAAATCCATTTTTATCACTTCAGACAGTCCAGCTGCCTACATGAAATCTAAATATGCGCTTCGACCCTGTCTTGTCTACGTTTGCAAATGGTTCAAACACTTGCCATCCTGGCACCGTATAACTCAAAATGCCATTGCCCCAGTGATGTATTTTGAAGGGAGACCATTCTCACGCTGTACTATATCAGGGGAATGACAGGTCCTTGCATTGTACATCAGCAGGAAGATGACACTGCTTTTGTGTTTTAACGGATCCGAGATATATCATGGTAAGCACTGTCTGGTTCCTGGAGGCAGGCACAAGGTGCTATTGCAAAACTAAGCCAGAAAAAAACAGGGGTAGATTTTGAATCTGACTATCCCATGATAATAGCAACAGACAGGGGGTCCTGGAAGCATCTTCTAGTGGTAGATAGGGATGTTTCCTCATCACTTCAGCCCAAAAATGCATTCCTAAAGCTACCCCTTTAGGATTTAGCTTTTTGATTATTTTTTACCATGTGCTTCAATCCCATGTATTTGTATCTATTTAATTTTAAGCACATGTTTTGTTACCACACTGCTTAGGGACAGTAATTTGGATTTTATAACGCTGAGCTTTTTTCTATATACTCAGAAGGAGAAAAGGAGAATAGGGAAATAATTTCAGCAAAGAGTAGCAAAGGTTTGCAAAGAAAGGACACCATTGCCCACTCACTGATGTTTTGTACATCCCACTGGCATCAGAGGAGCTAACTCCAGCACATGTTAAACAAGAGGCATGAAGCTGTAGAGGAAGTTCCACCAGTCCTGAACAGCTGATCAGAACACAGCCAGTAACAAAGTGCAAAGAGAGAGCTCCAAGAAGGCACATACTTACACAAGGTCCAAAAGTGCTTGTGAAACAAATGACCCCACGGCAAACTCCTGGGTTTAAACAAGGAAAAAAAAAAAATCAAAGATTTCTAAGAGGTCTGTACTGGGTCTGAGTAAGCTGGAGTTAAATTCCCCCCCAGCAGCCCTCCCAGTGCTGTGCTTTGCACTGAGAGCTGGACAGGTGCCGGTAACACCCCCGTGCTGGAGCTGCTGCTGGGCAGGGCTTGCACAGCACCAAGGCTTTTTGTCAACATTTCCCTGCAGTGGGATGGGGTGGACAAGATCTTGGCAGGGGACACGACTGGGACTGCTGACCCAAACTGACCAAAGGGCTATTCCATACCATATGATGTCAGCTGAACTATAAAAGCAAGGAAGAGGAGGAGGAGAGGGGGGCATCGGATTGTCCCCCGAGCAACCGCTGCACGTTTGGAGCCCTGCTTCCCACAAAGGGCCAGACAGCACCTGCTGATGGGAAGTAGAGATTACATCTTTGTTTTCTTTCACTTCCATGCACAGCATTGCTTTGCTTTTTCATTAAAATGCTTTTGTCTTAAACCATGAGTTTCATCTTATTTTCCCCCTGGTCCAGCTGAGGGGGGTGGGGAGAAAGTGACAGAGCAGCTCTGTGGGCACCTGGTGTCCAGCCAAGGTCAAACCACCACAAGGGCTCAAAGTGTAAGGTAAACCCAAATCCTCAAAAGCAGATTTTTCATTTTAGGGAATCATAATGAGTGGAGTAATCATGGCAGGTTTATAATCTACCCCAGTGAAATAAGAGGCATGGCCAGAGCTGGAAGTCCCCATTCCTAACTCCACCGTTTAAGTACTGGCTCAGGCTCCATCCCTGTAGATTGAAAGCGTGACACAGGCTCCTCAGTGATGCTATATAAAATCTGACTGCTGCATTCAACAGGCTGTAATAAATTAAATTAACTATCAGCAATAAGTTCACAGGAAACACTACCTTTTTTCAGTAAAGTATACTTCCTTAAAATATACCAGCAGCGTCAAATGTAACTAGATTTAATTTCATGCTGAAGACCCTGTGAATATTCATTTTTAAATAGTCACCAAGAGCCCAATTTTAATTTGTGTGATGTTTCTGCTAATACCAATGCCTACTTAAAATATCCATTAAAAAGCCTTAAGAATATTAACAGGGAATTCTTACAGAAATGCACTAGAGTTTTATGTTTTGAATTACCATTACAGGCTTTTTGGTTTAACTCTCGTTAAACAGATTTCATTATTAACAAGAATATGTGCAAATTAAAACAAGCCCATTAAAATCTAAAATTCCATGCTAAAAAGATTAGGGACATTTGAGTTATTTTCCTTCTGTCATAAGAAATGATAGGATGTAAAAAACAATACTTAGAAACACATGCAAGGATCAACAGTTAGGGAGTGGTGAGAAGTTCTTGATGTACTTCAGAATAACCAGTTTTATACAGTAAGTCATCTTCCTTGTGGATTTTGCTCCCTGTCACAAAGACATCAAAGTCTTTGTCACAGATCATAGAATCATAGAAATGTCTGGGTTGGAAGGGACCTCTAGAGGTAATCTGGTCCAAACCTGCTGAGAGCAGGGACATCCTCAACTAGAGCAGGTTCTCAGAGCCTCATCAAGTCTCACCTTGAATGTCTCCAGGGATGGGGCTTCAACCACCTCCCTGGGCAACCTGTTCCAGTGCTCCACCACCCTCATGGTACAGAACTTCACCTGGCTCTAAGGTGCAGGCAGACATGCATTGGGTCAGGGAAGAAATGGTCCCCATTGACACCAGCTTGGTTTAGCAGGCCTAGAGACCTCAGACTTGCTAGCCAAAGTGTGTTGTGCATCTCACCCCAACCTCCCCTACGCTCTCTGCTTGCATAAAAACTGGCTACTGAGGATGGAAGATTTAAGATGATGCAGATTTAAGCCTTAAATTGTGATCCAGTACAAGGGTGGATCTCTCTCGTGAGACCCCACCAGGAGTACTGTGTGCATCCAGCTGAGGAGCCCCCAACAGAAGAAGGACATGGACCTGTTGGAGCGGGTCCAGAAGATGATCAGAGGGCTGAAGCACCTCTCCATTGAGGACAGGCTGAGAGAGTTGGGGTTGTTTAGCCTGGAGAAGAGAAAGGTCTGGGGAGACCTTATTGAGGCCTTCCAGTATCTGAAGGGGGCTACAGGAAAGCTGGGGAGGGATTGTTTACAAGGGCTTGTAGTGATAGGAGGAGAGGTAATGGCTTCAAACTGGAAGAGGGTAGATTTAGATTAGAAATTAGGTAGTTCTTCATTATGAGGGTGCTGAGACACTGGCACAGGTTGTCCACAGAGGTGGGAGATGCCCCATCCCTGAAAGTGTTCAAGGCCCGGCTGAGCAGGACTTTGAGCAACCTGGTCTAGTGGAATGTGTCCCTGCCCATGGCAAGGGGGTTGGAACTGGATGATCTTTAAGGTCCCCTTCAACACGAACCATTCTATGATTCTATGATCTCTGACAGGACATCTACAGGGCTTGGTCTGGGGCTCTGAGCAGGTCTGGACTTCAACCTGTGCAATAGAAATTAAAGCTTGTCAGAAGTCAGGCTCACTGCACAGCCCTGGGCTGGGCCACTAGGAGGTTGTCCATTGCTCCAGCACTAAAATATACATACATACATATAAATATATATTTACAAGAAGTTCCCACTAAGGTTTAAGGGGCAGTTAAAGGACTTCACACAGAAGTGAGGCATCGCAAAACACAATTTTCCTTCAGTTGCTTTGGCTCCCAGCTCCTGTATTGATCCCCTCAGCTTCTAAATAACCCTCAATTCAATACAGTCATCAATGAAAAGTCTGGTACTCTAATAAATCACATGAATATTTACACTGCCTCGTGTAAAATACATGTCTTCAACCTATCAGGTGCTTTACATCCCCTGTTCTCTAGTTATTGCTGTCCTGCTCTTTACCTGCCACTGGGGGGGCAGTTGAGGGAGCCACTGACCCTTCCCTCAGCTCCAGAGAGCCTCAGTGACTTATCTGTGTTAAAACTCTCTTCTGTCAAGCTGCCAAATCTTTTGCATTAATCCTGAAAATTACAATTAATGAGTGCTAAGAGGATCTTTCCACCTTTGTGTATGACTCTATTCAGTTGTAATGATCTCTGCTGCTCCACCAGCATCTGAAGCCTCTTATGGTCATGGCTTTTGGCTCTGGGGCAGGGCAATGCCAGGTGGCTGGTGGCAGTGAGGCTTCCTTTGTTCTGCTTGATATCCTGGTCTGAAGGATGGTCTACAGTGAAGATGTGAGATCTGACTTCATGAGAGCCCATGGCCACCAGAGCATGGGATGCTCCCCCCATGCAAAAGTTTGAAGTAATTATTTAGATTTTCTGTGATCCACTGTGAGGTGGAGGATGGGGATGGGAAGCAGGTTGCCAGCTACAGGTTTACAGCCCCACTTTGACTGGTGAATATGATGACTTGAAACAACTTCACTGAGACTCTGAGATTCAATTTCCTAAGTTGTTAAAGCAGCTACAGAGAATCAGCTCCCTGAGGATTATCAAAAACTCAAAAAATATGGTATTTTCTGTTATTAAAAACCAGGATGGTCAATCTCATTGACATACAAATACATTACCTCTAAATGTGGATTAGGGATCTATAAATCAGGTCTGGATCAATTACACCACTGACTGCACACAGTGAAATACCTGCAGTAACCTTTAAGATTTGAAGAGAGATCTGTTTATACTGGTAAGCATGGACTGGTTGCCACTCTCTAATGACAATCCCACCTCCACTTGAGCTGCTGAACTAGGAAGGGCTGCCGCTCTTGATTTTTTTTTTTTCCCCTTGGTGTGATCAGCAAAAAACTTGATGTGTGTTTAGCCTTCAGTAAGCAGTAACTAACTTTTCTAGCCATTGGCAGTGCCTGGCTCTGGTTGATTCACAGCTCAGCCAGAAACTAAAGTATCTCCTACAGTTCAGTGGGTTGCTGAGTCTCGTGCTCCCACTTTCACAAACCTCTTCATTGACATTTCCTCTTCAGAACTATTTATCTGACGCACAATTCTTTTTTTTTCTTTTCCTCTGCGTGTTCACTTGACTCTAGGCTGAGTTTATACAATCCACTTCACCATGAATGGAGCATTTGTGCATTTGCCTATTTTCAGTCCCTGAAATAACCCTGCAGAAATCACTAGAATTACACTGGGGAAAAAAGCAACAGATGTCACGGGAGAAGAAAGGTTTATTTCTTTATTTAGAGAGGAAATGTTAGATAACAAACTGCTTCTCTGAGTTAATAATTTCCACTGTCTTTATTGGAATTATTTCCCGTTTGAACTAATAATGAACTTAACTTGTAATTCCTACATTTATTCTATAATTTAAGCTAGTAGTAGCTGACTAAGTATGAGGTTAAGCACTTCTCTTTTCCTCTCGCTTTTAAATGCTCTTTAAAATCAGAGGATGCAAACACAGGCCAAAGATTAGACCAGCCCAAGAATCTACTACCCTGAGCAGATACCCTGCTGGAGATCTCTGTATAGGTGGGTACCTACAGCTGGATAGATAGCTGAGTGGGACAGGGTTAACTGGATTAGCTGGGCAACCAGCAATACAGAGCTGGTCAGGAGGGCACATCCTCATACTATGCATTCGCACAATCTCAAGCACTTAATGGACATCTAATCTCAGCTGGGGCCTAAAGCTGCTGCTGTCACATAAAACTGTAACGATTTCAAGGCAAAGGGAGACATTTCACAGCAGTTATTGCTGACATTAGAAATGTCAGCTACGTCCATACACCACATCCAGTGCTGCACACAGACGTGTGCTGTGTGACTCAGAAGTTACACAGCAGTGCTGGTCCAGCATTCCAGCAGAGAGTGAGAGCTCCCAGCTGGGTCTGCTCAGGTTCAGCCCGCATTAGCTTGGTCATGTCCACACTGCCACGTGTTGTGTGACACTCACAGACCTACCTAGTCCTATTAAGTAGCAAACCTTGCACAGGTGATGGAGGTTTTGGTGGGAAGAGGAAAAAATAGGAGACATTCAGTGTCAGGTCAGTGAACTTTGTTGGTCTGAAGCTTATGAATAACACCCTGATTGCTCCCAGCTTATCTGAAGCAGAGATTTTTGGTGGCATTTGGCACCAGTGCGTTCCCCTTAGTGGAGTCACCTGCTGGGGTCACAAAAGCATGCTAGGAGAGCTGAATGATTATAGAGAAAAGGCCAGCTCTGGAATTAGCCGTATTTTAAGAACTATAATTTGCAGGGACTTAAATACTAGATCTACGTGGGATGGTGTGCAACTAAAACATGTTTCCTTTGGGAAGGAGTAGGCCAGAGAGCAACAGTATCTTACATATACAAAGATAGTGGGGCTCATCTCAAAGAAACCCTGTCATTATAAAACGAATTTTGAGCAACTTACTATGAAACAGTGATTCAGCCTTTCTTGGGTGGAGATTGTAGCCCTGCAGTGGCTTTCCTGAGCATTGAAGAGCAGATGAGAGCAGGAGGTAGAGGAGAACACAACATCCATCTGAAACTGCTGGGTCCTGGGGAAGTGAGACAGAATTTGGCCAGCAGCTCCTCAGTACAAGTACCACCATGGTGATGGGATCCAGTGTGACCACCAGTTGGGTGATGGGTTTAACACATCCTTTCATGCAAGAGGCCCTCCCCACGTCGAGTGTCACCGTGCCCACTGTTTCCAAAGGTAAACAGTGCTGTCTATAAGATCACCAGCCACCTTTAGCTCCTGGCACTAGTTGTTTGGGTTGTGGGTAATCTTTCCACTGAGATGGCAAAATTGACTCCTTCCTGTGAGCACATGGAAAGGACATTTGTGGATGGAGGTGATGCTGGGATAGTGGTGTAAATAAAATCAGCAGAGAAACACCATTTAGCAGCTGGGGGGGGGAAAGAAGCATTTTTTTCAGGAACATACAGCCTCCTGCTTTGATGTTGCATTCAAGCCAAAGCAAGGGCATGTTTTAAATTCACAATAATTTGAGTTTCTTTTTAAGTTCCCAAGCCTGGTTGAGCTCTTAAAGACAAGAGATCTTGCTCCTGGGGTTGGCTTTCCTAGGCAATCACAGCTCAGCTCGGAATACTATTTAAATACCAATTATTGTAATTCTCGGCAGAAATATTACAGGCATTCAGATTTTTTCTTAACAGCCAAAGGGAGACATTTCCAGCATCTATCAAACCTCTTTTATTTTAATCCACATTAAAATCTCTTTCCAGAAGGACTGGGCAATGGAGCATAATTTATTATTATAGCTTAAAGATTTGTCATGGCTGCCCCGTGCCAAGCCAGCCTGCGTCAAGTAACCTTTTAGGAGCAGGAGGGACGGCTGCAGAGCAGTAGAAGCATTATCCCACGCTTTCCTGCAAGGAGAAAATTCCCCATCTCCCACATTGTGAGGAACACACCCAAATCTCCCTCTGATTTTATCGTGGAAGCAAGTAAGCAGGGCAGGGCTGGGGACTCAGCTGGCAACCAGCGGGCAGCCACATCAGTGAAGAACTCCTGTTGTGACAGTGGAGTCTCTCTTGCCTATGGTCACCCTTCCCAGGAGATGCTGGCAGACCTTCTGCCTTCCCTGATTGGGACTGAAACCAGAATTATTTGGTACCTTGTCAGTTGAGGCCCTGTGTCTGAACACAGCAGTCTTCAAGAGGGTGAATGGGTCTCCCGCTGCCCAGAGTCATCGTGCCGCATGCCGAGACTGCTCCAAAGCTGGCAGTTTTATTTTCTCCAACAGCTGCCATCAAGCAATTGCAATGAATGTCCTGGCACGAACGCTGAGTCAGGGGTTCTGCGATGAAAGTTTGAGTTGTTATTAAAAGCCAACACTATGAAGAATTGAAAAATAGCTGTTAGAGAAGAGCTGCTGTGTTATACAGAAAGAAGTACACTCTTGGCTTACTCCTCAACCCAGGTGACTTCATGCATGTTGGCTGTGAAGTGCAGCAAAGAGACTGTTCTGCTCCTTCTACTTGTGGAGCTGCTGCTTCCCCACCCCAGCATGACTCTGGTTTCTGAAGGAAACAGGGTTTGCGAGTCCAAGCTTTCCATCCAGCCCTCCTTCACTGCCTCCTCCCCCAAAGAGTTTCATCCAGACAGCTAATCTCAATCCAACCTGGCAGAGACGGGGGCTAAATATGAAGGTTGTGCAGGTTTGTGGGGAATCGTGGTAATGGTGAAATCCCCACAGCTCTGCCTCGCAGAGGGAAAGTGGCACCGTGATCAACTCGAAGGGGAGCCTGCTGCGTTGGGACCCCGCAGGGGCTGGCACCTCCCGCAGGGACCTACTGCCAGGCAGGGAGTGGGGTGCTCACAGGCACGGGGCGGGACCTTCAACCTTCAATTGCAGCACTGGAGGGAGGGCAGGGAACACGAATCCTGGGAACGCAACAACGTGACACAGCAGCCCAAACTGGTGAATGCTGGTCCTGCTCCAGCCCGAAAGCCCATCAGCAAGCGGGGCCTGTGCCCCCAGCAGCTTCCCAAGCTAAGCAGAATCTATAGCTCAAGTTAAGCTAAAAACTGTCTCTTTCTTCCCCTTCTTTCTTCAGCTGTACCCATTGTAAACTGAGCACAGCTGCGATTCTGGTCCTCAGACTCTATAGGAGCTATAGCAAAGTGTTTAATGCATTCTTAGCTTTTAAAATACTATTCATCAGCTGCAAAGAAGAGAGCCAGCATCATGTTGCCAGCCAAATTAATCACAGCTCCCCCGTTCCCCCCTCCACACACAGAATCACGTTGTGTACACCAGTGGTGGTCTCGAGACCACAGTTTAGCAGACACTGGAAAAGGCCAAGGTGGTAAATGTAAATCCTGGCTGCTCTTAATCATGTTCGTAATGACCATGTCATCAATCATAGGCCTTCTCAAGTGCTCAGCAACCACAGCCCAAGGGTGTATTTTTCAAAGAATTCAGCTCAGTGAGGTCTCTCAAAAGCTGGGTCACCATTATTCCCACTCACACGGGAGGAGGGTTTCTTCTGAGTGTCTGGCACTGACAGGGCACGTAAGCTCAGCATCTCCCTCAAAAGCCTGACTGCAATGAGTAAAGTCAATAAAATTTATGCAACTCAAAATTGCACTGACCTTTAGAAGAAAACGAGCTAAGGAAAAACAAAACATGTCAATAGTGCAGATTGGAAAATGCAGCATTTCTGCCATTTCCCTACTCTTGGTATTTTTCACTGGGGACACGGTCAAAACACTTCAAATATTCAGGCTTTCAAGCTTCCTAAAAAAGTTGGAACATTGAGAATAATGAGAATTTTAGTGGTTACAGATCTCCAAAGAACTCAAGACCTTCCAGCTACAGACACACAACACAGAGATCTTTGTGTGAAACAAGGCACACGCAAGTGGTAAACAGCCCGAATTCCCAGAAATGGTACAAAACGAGGCATGCGCGTCATCGAACCCCACACCTCCCACCTGAGCAGCAGCTGGGGTGTTGACATCAGACCCTATTGCAAAGCTGATTGTGAAACCCGGCCATGAAAATATTAGAGACATTTGGTGCTTCTTCCGCATGCCAGTCGTGCGGTGCTCTAACAATGATTACATTTCACACCCGAGACAGAACTGAATCAGACCTGTTTGATGCTACTGGAGGAGCTGATGGAAGCTTTAACACTTTGAGGAGAGTTCAAGACGATTTTACGGAAGCGCGCCTTGGGGAAATTGAAATGTCAAGCATAATTTGGCACTTGAAACATGAAGGAGAGAGGCTTTCCATTTGTTTTCATCTGCATCTGCCCCTCCTCTGAAATGTACATGCTCCATTTCCTGCTCTTCCCTAAGCTTTCATTAGGCAATGCTGAAATCTGCTGGATTTGAGGAATCTCCAAGGATAAACAAGCATCCGGCATTAACCTGCTCTGTAAAAGTCAATTTGACATGTCTCACTGTTCTTCCACTCTTGTTAGGGAAACTAGTCCAAAACAAGCTTTTCCCCTGTTATCTATCTTTTTCCTATCCGGTCATTTGATCTTTCATGTAAGACTAGAGGATTACTGCTCACTAGTCCAATTCTTAATAGATATGGGTTCACTTGAATAAAAAATAAATAGGCTTTTGATCTAGGTTTCAATCTCAGACCAGGTCTCTGGGGTGGCAGGCTCTCAATCCTGGGTCTTAGCAGGCAGCAGGCAGGCACGGGGCAGTTGGAAAGGCTGGGAAATAGGTGAGTTTGCTCTCCCCTTAAAATAGAAGCGCTCTCACAGCTGTCAGCAGAAGTGGCACCAGGAGCTGGCAAACAGGGCTCTGCTAGGTGCAGCTCCCGGGAACGCCGATAATGTGTTCATGGGAGATAAATTTTTAATTCTCCCCATCATCTGAGTAATTTCTGGTGAGACGGGGCACAGAGCCCCGCAACACTCCAAATCCTTCCCACAAGGATTTTCCACGAGGCAATGCTGGCTTGCTGTAAGGGGAATTTCTTGCATCAGCTTTGCAATTTTAACCCAAGTTCATTTTTAAAGAAAAGTCCAAAGGTCCTTCAATATTCTAGAAACACGTTGATTTCTGATATTGCAGTAACTTCATTAAAAATATTCTCGTTGCCTAGCCATTGTAAGATACATCTTAGCAGACAAAACACTGAGTCACACCAATGTGAAACATTTTGGCTTTGTAAAGAAAATGGGTTTAGTTTAGAGGGTTTGGGACTCTCATTTTCAGGAATTTTTTGTTCAAATGTTCACAGTTTTCTGCATGAGGTTAAAAGAGGCTTTTAAGAATTCTCTATAAAGTAAAAAAAATCCATTTACTACAAGCTTTGGAAGTAACTTCAATTGACCAATACTATTTCCATCTCTGACAAGGTACAGCATGTTTAGTGTGAAATCCTGGCTGAGTTTTACTTAAAAAAGAGGCAATAAAAATCAGTAAAATTTTCCTTTTATCTCTACAGGACAATTTTAGGAAGTAGCACTTAAAAGCCCCCATGGAAAGCCCATTCAGCAGCGTTTCTCATCTGGGGGTGCTCGCTCCATCAAATGACCGGTGGTTTTTCATGGCTCCAGCTGTGGCAGTGAATTATTTCAGGGCTACCCTGTGCCTGATGCAGAGGTTTTACACTGATGACTAATTTATGTCAGTGAAAGTGGATTGGATCTGAAATGAAACCCATTGATTTTACATCACCACTTTACACTACACCTGCCACCAGAATTAATGCACGGCAACCGAAACCATGGCTCCTTGATCCTCTCTTGGCCAAGGAACACAGTGGAGTCATCGCTCCCCGTGCGCCGGGGCTCTCCTTCATCCTTGCTGGCAGCTGCCAGAGAAGTAACAGTTTTAAGGTGGCGCACACCTGGCTGAAAGGCTGAACCTGGGCTTCAGGCATCATCCTGCCACAGATGGCAACCCACTTTGGCAGCAGCGCAGAGAAGCACCAAATATTTGTCTAAGTCCTAACAAAACTACTATTTTAGGATGTTTCTGGAAATGAGCAGCATGGAAAGCCAGCAGCAATCACTTAGAATCATAGAATCATTAAGGTTGGGAAACAACCTTCAAGATCGTCAAGTCCAACTGTCTACTAAATATTATCAGGACCACTCAGCCATGTCCTGAAGTGCCACATCTGGACATTCTTTGAGCACCTCCAGGGATGGTGATTCCACCCACTCCCTGGGCAGCCTGTTCCAAGGCCTCACTGCTCTCTAGCAGTAAAAAAAAATTTCCTAATATCCAACCTAAACCTCCCCTGGTGCAGCTTCAGCCCATTTCCTCCTGTCCTATCACCAGTTACCTGGG
>JANHGN010021977.1:61007-98956 GCA_024605025.1 Megaceryle maxima | reverse complement strand
CACCTCAATGTCTTTTTTTTTATCCTACAGCTCCCAAAACTGAACCCAGTGCTCAAGCTGCAGCCTCACCAGTGCCAGCGGCACCATCACTTGGTACAGCTCAGGAGGCTTAGCACGGACCCCTACATGTAAGAGAAATGCCTGTCTGCTGGACAGAGAAAATTGGAAAGATCTGAGGTCCCTGCACTGCCCCACCTGACAGCCACCATCACCCTGCTGTGGTCTCCTGTGTGGTGGGGAATAATTTTCACTCTCCATGAGGCTGCAGGTTGTTTTGCACAAATGAAAAGTAGTCTTCTGGGTATCGCTGGCAGCCACGGCCCTGGATGCAATACTTCATGGCTGTCTTGTGAAAGGGAAATATATAACCTGCTTCACTGGTTAAGGAGTGCATTCCTCCTTGTGGGTGGAAAAGATATCTCTCAAGTGAATGACTCCAGTATTTATTATGCTGGATTATACCACTTCAGTTACTGGTTCAGACTGTAACAAAAACAGCTGGAAAAAACAACTACTTACTAGATATTAATTTTATCTAACAGATTCTATTGTAAATGGGATACAGGCCCCTATGTATATACTACAATCCTTAAAATAGCTCCATCTAAATGCAAATGTGGACCTCTGCCTAACGCAGAGCCAAAAGCCTTCCCATTAACACGCCAAGAGATAGGGGAATTAATTTAATACTTACAAATTCCCAGGGATAAGAGGAATTTCTTCTGTTCATATCTAGCATCATTTCCTCTTCATGACCAAAGGACCCATAATACGATAATTTTTACTTTTCTCAAGCTTATTGAGGGAAAAGGCAGTACAATTGCTCTCTAGAAATCACTTCACGGGCTGCACTCTACTGATCAAAGCACAGGTATGTGCATACTCAGTAAGGGATGTCCAGGGGAAGACAAAAGCTGAAGATGGGTACAGTGCAGGAAGGTTGTTGGGGTTCAATTACTTGTTGCAAACCAATCAAAAGCAGAGATAGTGCTTGAGAGTGTTCATCTCTCACCAGCATCTTCTTCTCTGCCTGCTCCTCTAAGCCCACCAAACACAGGCAGCTCACTCTGCACCACACAGTGTGAGATGCTGATTAATCTTTGGAGGACTTTAGTGATCCCTCAATGGCACGTGGAAGGTGCTGGCCTCCTAGAGCTACTAAACATGCTGTATCTATGGGCATACCTGGCCTGGAAAGTAGGACACAGCTCTGTCTCAAAGCCCAAGTGTAAGCACAACTGCTTTAGTGCCACAGGCTCATGGTGCCCAGCATGTCCCCATTGCAATTCCAAGCCCAAGGGTATGGCAGGTCATAGGGGGGGGATGCTGGTTTGGCTGTTGTCTGGAACAGAAGCTCGACATGGGGAACTGCTCTCTGCAAACACCATCTCTATTTTGATTCCCAGGTGCCAGGCAGCAGCGGGCAGAAAACTGCCACACAGTCAGCTTTGCTGCCTTCTGCTCTGTTGTGGGAATTAAATTCTTAGAAGTAGCTATATCCATCTGTATCAAAAAAGCACACAGTAGGTGGCAAATGTATCTTCCTTTTTTTTTTCAGTATTTATGACACTTCACTAACTGCTTTTTATAAATTCAGTGCCTCTCCACCAAAATATATTAAATCCAAATTTTCTCTGTGAGAGTATTCTCAGGAAAACAACAAAAAACAAGAGTCATGCACTTACTTGCACAGGCATCTCAGCAGGAAGAAGCATCCACACCATGACAGTCTGGAACTGCCATCTCAGAAGCCACAAGACTGGAAACCACCACATTCAGTTGTAGAAACATCATCACGCAAAAGCTGGACAAGAGAAAGAGATATTCAAACCACTTCCAACAGACTTGTACTCTGATGTATGTGTCTCTCTTTAATAGTTCAGAAAACACACATATTCACAGCAACAACGATGTGTCGATGTGAATGATAAATTACTGTTGTAATTAATGACACAGAAAGGACAGCAAGTTATAGAAGCAAACCTGCAGAGAGGTACTGAACTTACAAGCCACAGGTTGAACTTGCCTATAGCAGGGCACCTGGACAAGGAATGGATATGTTTCTGCTCTCTGAGGTGTTTTACATCATGCAGCACCTGCCATTGTTCTTATTTTCTGTCAGTAGCAGCGCTTTTGTGTCCAGGCTGAACACAACTGGCTACTGAATTGCTCCGAAGGTTACAGCTTTCACAGCTTGGAGCTCTGCAAGGGTGCCAGAGCTAGCTCTTCTCATAAATATGTACATATTTTCAGAGTAATGAAGAAATTTCTTAAGCTGTTTTCTCTCTGGACCTTGCCCTGCCAGTGCTGTGCATTTTCAATGGCTGGGTCTTTTGTGATTAATCATTTGCAAGATAACCCCCTAAATGGCATTAAAAAAGATAACTTCTCATGGCAAACGGATGTCCCTCAATTTAGGGAGCTCTACAGCTCACTGAGTACAGAGTCAATGTTGCTGAGCATGGAGTTTCTGTTGGCAAAGCTAACGGGTTGGGGCTGGCCTTTGATAATCAGCAACATGTAACAGTGATTTAAGGAGACTTGTGAAATTTGGGAAATGAAAGCCTCATTGCAGCTCTAAACTGATGAGCCTGAAAAGGTGGTGTAAAACTCTACATGTGAGTCACTGCCATAAAATCACTATTTTCCCCAAACAGCTTTTGTTACTTCATGAAATACAACACTTTCCAGTGTATTCCTGTAATCTGGAAAAGCTTTAGGAAATATTGACATTACTGGCATCACTAATATTCTCACAGTAATTATCATAATAACTAAATAATATGGCACAAAAACTGGTGACAGTTGTTCCTGATAACTACCCTTTTAGCCTTCATTTACTTTCTGTTCTTACAGAAACAAATGTCTCCTTTTAGAGTCTAAAAATTGCTGTTCTTCAAAATGTTCACTGGACTTCTAATAAACAGGGCGATTATGTGAAATTAGGATTCTAGTTACTCTGAGACTTTTTCCTTTTAACTATTAATTTAGCTCAAATTACATCAAATTATGAACTGAAATTGAAGACTGTACTCTGTTTTATACCCACTGAGGATCTGTTTTTCTAAATGGGAAGCTACTGTGGAAATCTTCCCCGATCCCTGCATTACAAACACTTGCTTTGCAACACAGAGGTATCTGGCCTCTCTCCATTCTCCTCAGTTTTAGGCCTCATGGATTCCAGGTTTGGCTTCTCTGTAGAGACAAAAAAGTATAACATAAAGCCTTTCAAACAGTCACTGTAAAGCACTCCAACTTTACTAACAAGGACTCTTATTTATACCCAGGATCTAAGCTTGAAGGGATCTTGAAACATCAGAAGTAGTTGGTGAGAGCTTGAGACATTTTCAGTGAGATGTGGGAGATAAAAAGAAGATACAGGAAAACCACAGGAAAAAAAAAGCTAAAGGAGAAAAGTAATCCCAAAATAGCTCTGTTTGGAGTGTTCTTCTGGAAGAGTTATTATACTGTTCAGTATGGCAAAACATCAAAGAAGGAGTATTTCAACCAAATTACTTGTGAGCTGTATTTCTCATCTTCTTCCAGATCATCACAACTTGCTCATTTTCTTAACGTGGCCCCGTGGTCAAATATGGAAGCACAAGACTCAACAGGAGAGGGCTTTCTTGTGCCCCCAGCCCAGGCAACAAGGGGACGGAAGCATAACTGTTAATTCTATGTTATTCTATCTAAGCTGTGCTTCCCCAGAAATATTGCTATTCTGCTTGTGTCCACCCATCACTATTTCCTGCAGCACCTTGAATGGTGGCATTGTCCTCTGCAAGGGGCTTCCCTCTTCTTCCCCTTTGCACAGAGACACGGGCCTCAGTCCAGCAGTGAGTCGTGCAAGAATCTACTAACTCCAGTCCCCTCCAAGTCTCACTGATCCTCCTTGGACTGTCAATGGGACCTTCTGTCACGGACCTTTGCTGGCTTTGGGACTCGACAAGGAACCGGCCAAACTGGCCAAACTGTCATAAATAAGATTTTCTTCTATTGCTAAAGATCAGTGCTGTTTTATTTATTTAAAGAAGTGCTAGTTGTGGCTTTAAGCATGTGATGATACGGGTCACGCTAAGAAAGTGGTTTCAGATTACAGCCCAGGACACTTTCAGAAGTGGATTTAAACAGCTTTTCACCAGTGCAAATCCTGCCTCTCAGCATTCATGTTTCCTCCTTGTGCCCCCCACTGCCTCTCTCTCTCGCATACCCCTGCGCTCATAGAGCAAGTTCTTGAGATTAACCACAATATGATTACATTTTAATTGAGGCCAGCTTAGTGTGGGGACATCCTTTTAACTCAGGAGGCCTCAATTCCACAGAACCATAATGAACTAATAATGAATGTGCTAAAGTCATTAAATCAAAATTCATAAAAGAGTGAATATTGCTTTCTTTTATAATAAAGCAATTAAAATCCCATATACCATAATAGATACTACTAAGGTGCACTAAGTGATCTTTAAGGAGGTTAGTGTCTAATGCCATCACACGCAAACTTGGGGATCTTTTCAAAACAGGAGTGCTGCACTATTAATAGATGATCAGAACTCTTTTCATGCTTTCTTTGGTTCAGCATTATTGCCTACTTTAAGAAATATTGGCATGATTTCATTAGTAGGTTTTGTAGAATAGTTAGTTATAATAAATCATGAGTTGCAGTAAAAGTAAGCAACTTGCAAGCAGTGAAGCACAGTACCCTAAGAGATGTGCTACTTTTCAATATAGGTTCTTTCACCGTTCATTGTACATCCCCTTCCCACCTCTCATGCTCTGATTCTTGGGGGGTAACAGCTCCAATTTACAGTAGCAGAGAAAGCATGTGATGTGTGTGTCTGACTTTGCAAGTCAGGCTGGGCTAGGGAAAGAATACTCCAGAAAAATGCATATGCTGATTCATGACCACCTGCCTCTTCATGCAGTCTTTGCTCCAAGGAAAACTTCATCGAGAAGCCCTGGATTGCTTTAAACACAGACCTCATTGCCACAGGCATTGGAAAGCCAATGGTTACACAAGGACTCAGAGAAGGGAAAAGGTCAGTAAACAGACAGGTTTTAAGTGCAAGTTAACATGATGGTCTGGACACATCTTACATGCATCTAACATCTGACATGCTTCTCAGAGGTTGCTGATGGTGCATGCTAGGAAAGGACTGCTATGCAGAATACAGGACTGAAAGCAGTGCCTGAGCCATCACAGCCAGATCCTCACAGTGCCTGAACCAGGGCAGGCTCAGAGTGGGGCACAGCAAGCCTTGGTCCCTTTCCCCTTGGCCCTACCACAAAACACTCCCAAGCTTCCAGCTCTACTTATTTCTGCGCAGCCCTTGCGAAGTGGCCACTGTCAAAGACAAACCCTTGGGAGAGCTGGACTCCTTGTGACCTGCACACCAACATCCCCAAAGACAACGTTCCACCTAGGTGAGCCCCTTCCCTGAGGAGCTACAATCCACCCATGCAATGGCTGAGAGAAGAGGCAAAATGAAATTGCAATCAGATAAACCAGTCAGCAGCAAAGCAGAAGTATCACAAACCCTGTGCTAGTGATGGCCGTGCCAGACCCTGTTGTCTCCTGCAGGCCTTTGGCCTCTGTTCAGGAAAAAATTAAAAAATCATTATTGTGTGCCAAACGGCTGGGATCTAAGCACAAGACAGTTTACTGTTACTCACAAATTCACACAAGCAACACATGTTCTTCCTTTTAACGACACAGTCACGGAAACCCAACACTTTGAAGACTGCTCAAGAGGAGAGACCGATGGAGAGCGTGTCCCAGGGCAGGTGGGCACGTGTCCCTGTATGAAAGAGAAGAACAGATTGGCAGAAAAAGAATTATTAAATAGTACATGGTGGAGTAGGGGATTATCTGGAGAACCTGATATAAGAACAGACAGATTAAAGGAACACTAAATATTTATTACAAAGTCCTTCATATCCTATGCAATAATACATGCCATAGCTGCTACTGAATAATACAGGCAACAGCCAGTTGCTGAGATTGCTCTCTGAGTTGGATAAAATAGAATTAGAGGCTTTTATCCACCGGAGACCATGCACTGTTATACATAATAATCAAAATCACTCAGAAAAGAGAGAGAAATAGCTCAGCGATCACTGTAACTACACGAGACGAAACACACCAGGTCCAGGTTACTTCAGGCCCCTGCTGTTGGCTGCAGGCTGGGAAGGCACCAGGTGATCCCAACCCTGTTTCTCCCTAAATGTTGGTGCTATGGAAGGGACAAGCCCAAAGGAATACAAGGACTTCACCCCATAAAAGACCAAAACTGGGGGCTCCTGGTGAACCCATGGACTCTGCAACAGGCCATGAGCCGGTTTGTTGTGTGCTGGCTTTAGAGGGAGGTGCAGTGTGCTTTAGGCACAGCCAAAATTCTTCTGGTTCTGTATTTCTGCACGTGGGTCACTTACACAAGCACATAAGCACAGTTTAGACAGTAGGACCCTGGAGTTAGCAAGGAAAAAACCATGTCAGTGCAACCCAACTGTTTGTCTCACGAGCCCACGTTTTGTACCATGTACACGAGGCCCTCTCAGGATGCAAAGCAGATACACCCAGGAAGGTTAAAAATGAATTTACTTCAATGGAAAATCTCCTCGCTGTGGAAAATTAGCCTGTGACATTGACTCATGTCCAACATATTGTACAAAGGCAGGAAAAGAGAGAATTGTCAAAACAGCAGTAGCCAGTCACCATGTAGCATCTCCTTCCCAGAGCTGAGCCCCTCATACTGGTTTCACAGCATAGTCAGAAAGTCCCACCAAAGTGAGATTTCCATTTGATTCTGTCATCGTCACCAAAACCAAAGAGTTGTGGGAAAGGGGAGAAAAGGGCTTGGGAAGAAAACAGCTTCAGGACTGGGATTTCTAACAAGATACTGTTTTGTTTGCAAAAGCACTGCACATCAGTGAGTACTATCGCAGAGGTAACTGGGATGGCAGCAAGGTGGAAAACACCACAACCCGTATGGAGCAGCATCACAGTACTACTGAGAGTTTCCTGTGAGCAGCACCTCAGTCGCAGGGCAGCCTCGTGCAGTGCCAGAGCTGTGCCAATTCACCCAGCCTGAGGCGGAGCCCGAGGCACGGCGCGTGCAGTCTGCGGGTACGCCCCGGGCTGTCCGTATCAGTCATAAGAGTTAAAATTAAAGGGTCAAGTTCTCTGCTGGCTCAATTCCATGGAGAGAATCTGGTTTATTGGCATTGAGCAGAGTAAATCTTCCTCTCTCAGAGTGCTATTCCCCTATTTACTTTGGGAGGCAGCAGAGATGACCCAGAGCAATCCACCCCGAATGGAGAGCGCAGGTCCCCGGAAGCATCATGTTTCCCATACATACCAAGGAAAGCATAGCCAATTCACCCCAGGAAACCCAGGTGCCAAATTCATCTACACAAGCTGCTTAAAACTCTAAACAGCTGTTTCTGTGTCTTCTGTGGAAGCACCAGCAGATTTACAATAGAGCAGATGCATGAACCATACATTCTTTAATATCACGACCCGAGTCATTGGAAAATGGTTTACGACTACTGCGCATGCATACCGTTTGAGCAATGGGCCAGAGGGATGTAAGATCAACCTTGTCCGTAATGGAAATGTAGATTGACTGGGCTAGAGTCAGAGCAGAGGCAGTTTCACACTGAAACTGAAAATTATACCTGTCTTGGTATGTTCCCTGCTCCTGCAATGACTCATGAAAATGCAGATTGGGTATTTAGACTGGATCTCATCCAGTGCCTGGGGAGGTGTACAAACCAACTCATTGATTTCAGTGGCTATTTTATCAGGGCCCTTAACTTTCCAAAGATTATGGAAGGATTATAGATAGACCAGTAAACACACTGAGAGCTATGAGAGCCTGGAAAAGCTAATTCTCACACTACCTCTTTTTCTGTAATACTCCCAGAGCAGTGAAAATGTGCCCACAATTTCTGACTGCAGCATCACCAAGCCCCACGGTCCCCAATAGTCACAAAACTGGTTTAAGAGCAGACACTGTTGAAATAAACACTCCCAGAATTACAGCATTTTCCTGAAGTTTCCTGACCCTTTAGGATTTACTACTTGCAACTAACTTTTTTTTTTTTTTTTTTTTTTTTTAATGGAAACTACTACTTTCTCAAGAAAAAGTGAAATTTGCTTATTTTGATGTGCTCAGATAACTTCTAGAATTGAGCTTTAATGAGAAATATTAATATCAGACTTCTAGGTTAGAGGAGGTGAATCCCAGCTGAAATGACAACAGTCCCAACATTTGCACTGGACAGGATACACACAGCAGCCCAGGTGGTCCAGTGAATTGGCCTTAACATGCCTTTCTTGGCTTCCTTCTTCATAAAGCTGGACCTCCTGGACTGTTACAGTTAATCAGATGCTTTAATAGTGGTTCTTAATGAGATTAGGACACAATCACAGTAAGATCTATCAGCCAACCACAAGCCCACAGCTCTAAGGAGAATTTGGAAAAGAATACATTTAAAAATTTCATTTCTGCCCCATCCCAATCTGTCCACAATGAAGACACACAATGAGGAGCGAGGAGACACTACAATTGCAAAAAAACCCCTGGTTTCGAGGAAACTGGTTAAAGACCCAAAGACTAGAAGCTTCTGAAGGTGTGAAGCACCTGATCATGTGATCTTCTAGGTGGGTATGTCCGAAATCACTGCCCCTGCTGGAATAAAACATGTTGACAACAAGCACCAGTGAATCCTCAAGGAGAGTTTCATGAGCATCGAGCACAATGATGCTCAAGAACCACTTGTTTAATACCCACAAGACAGACTTATTTTCTCAGGTAATGTGTGATAATAGCCAGTTATTAATCCTTTCAACTGTAAATTGGATTTTCTAGGTACCATAGACATCGGTGACACGGAAATCACTGAAGCCTGGCGGGAGAAATCCTGCTCTCACAGCAGTGCAGGGGAACTCTGTCCCTGCCTCTCATGGGGACATGATTTCACCTCTCCAGGTGAGCTGCAGAGACTTCTACCAACCGGCCATCTCAGAGTTACTGTTTCAAAGACTTTCATTTATAAAGTTAGGACGAGATTCGTAGCAAGTGCTGGGAACCTCTCCTTCAGTTAAGTGCTTATTTATACCCACGGCATTTCACGTTGCATTTCCTGATGAAATGTGTTCCGTTATTTCTGAAATATTAAACATGAAAAGCAGAGCTATAATGTATGAATTATACAGTGTTGCAAAAGCTATCATCATGTCCAGGTTTTTTTTGGCATTTCAATGTATAATTATTACACCAAGGAGCTTTTATTCTAATGGATAACTGCACAGTGCACACTTAACCTTTGTCCACTTCAGTTGACTTGGTAGTGCTACCTACGTACATCAAACATCAATTCATCCAAATTGGCAACACAGGAAAGGCAGGTGGCCAAATTCCTTCCTTCCTGCGAAGCTCAGCTCTACAGGATTTGAATAGTGATGCAATAGAGGACCCAGGCCACTTAGACTAATTGGGCTAGATCCCCAGTTAGCCCATTCTGCTTATGCCAGGGGAGGTATCTCGAATTTACGTTAACAGTTAATCACAGTAAAAAGCTGGTTATTGGACCCAGGCAGATTCCAATTAACCACCAGCAAACAATCTCACCTGGTGTAACACACTTTTACTCCATCAAACCTGAAGCCTCTTGGGGGGAAAAAAAAAAAACCAAATCAAAATGAGAACCAAACTGCATTTCATAGGGGCAGTGTACACCCTCCTCTACATGTAGAAAAGCCACACTGATCTCCTTGTCCCAGGAAATGAATATGTCCCTTCAACTTTCAGAGGCAGGAAAGATGGTAGGCTGCTAGAAATAGCCACTTGCTCCACTCCAACTCTTACACCTGTGCTCCATGAGAAGTGGGACACTGGCGCTCATCTTTGGCTTGGCAGCATGCATGTGTGAGACACAGCCAAGCAGGAGACCAGGCTATATAGAGATCAGGCCATGCTGAACCCTGCTAACACTTTGCAGGGAGGAGCAAGCCCTTTCCTTGCTCTGCATGCTTGGTTTGACTTTTGCCATGTCACATAGTCCCCAACTTCTATTAGACAATTTGATGACAGTGAGTATCAAGCACCTGAATTCCTTTGCTCACACTTTTACTCCTGATCTAGAGGCTACTCCCACCTCCTCACCTGGATCACAGATATGATGCCACCCCTTAACCTTGCTGCAGCATCACACAAGTGGTTTTGTTGGAGGCTAATGCTCCAAAACTCAAGTATCCCAATAACAGGACCAAATGCTAAACAGAAAAAGTGATTTGTCTGAGGAAGGGAAAATAAGTCTATAAAATTCTTAAGGAGTGGTCCTGGGAGCAGCTCCTTAAAAGGCTAGCAGATTATTCATATGGGAGTTGGGGGGGCAGCTGCACTGTCTGGGTGACTAACACAGAGATAGTCCAAGTGTATCCAACAACTCCATCGTTCAGCTTGGCATGCACTAGGGTCAAATTCATCTCACGGGTCACAGTTACTGGAGTGCAGGTGAGCTGCCTTGGCTCCCTTTACAGTCAGCAGAGCCCAGGAAAGCCCCACAGGCAGTTCAACCCACCTTACAGCCACTGGGTAAACTGAACCCCAGAGGGACCTGTTTTTCTCCATCAATTATAAAGAGACACTGAAAGGCTCCTTACAGTAGCTAAGTCACTACAGACATCCTCTGGCCGTGCAGACAGCGAGCCTTGCTCTGCAGCCAGCCTTGAGATCCCCCCAAAGTGCTTTGCAGACACAATGGAGAAAACAGGAGCCATGAGAAAACAAATACATCTGCCCAGTATCAGCACAACAGCGTTCAGAAGCATTTCTGCAGACAGAGGCTTTCAGTAATGAGAAGCAACCGCAAGATAACTGACAGGTAAAAGAGCTCTCCCACTGCCTGAGCACTGTTTCAGGGTGGTAGCTGGCATCTGCAAGAAAGCAAAATGCTCATGCTCTTCCTCTCTCAATGATCTCATGGCTTTCTACCAGCACCAGGTTATCTAAGGTCAGCTCACCTCAGGCAGCATTTGAGAGGATGATGAAGGTGATGGCTAAGCCCAGAACAGGCCCCGTGCTGAGGGGTGCAACGTGGTACATCAAGTAGCACATTTACCATTACGTCTGGAGATGTTCTGCCTGTCCAAACCTTTCATGCAGAATCACTTATCTGTTTTCCCTGCTTTTGTATCCAGCAGGGAGCTGTTTTCTTCATTTAAAAGGCTGGATAACATGCTGCTGCAAAAGTGCATTTCTAATGCAGCAGAGTTCACCTCTCTTCTGCGCTATCTCTTGCAAGAGCAGCAGAGTGTCTTCCCCGGCAAGTTCAGCTGGGCTGTGCTCGCCAAGCACTCGGCTCATCTAGGCCAGGCATCGTGGCATGCTCCCAGGAGTGCACTCAGAGACCAGGGGACACAAACCATGCACTTTCAGCTCCACGCAGTGCTGGTTGAGATCTACATTCCCAGTGTTATCTTTGCACTCTCATGAAGTGCAATTACCTCCTCATTTTGCAGCTCTTTGTGGCTGTTTAATCTCTCTCATTTTGTTTCTGACATCTCCAATAATCCAACCCTGACACTCCTTATAGATACTGCAATTACAACACAGAGCAGCTCTTGACAGGATGAGTAGTATTTTGCTTCCTTCCTGTAGCGCTCAAGCCACCAGGCATGGCTACATGAAATGGCAAAAGAAACCATCACTGACGATTTATATGGGTCCCCAGCAGATAGTGACAGTGCTATATATCTGTCTTAGCCCATTAAATGCCTGGAAGCAGCCCAGAATAGGCCAGCCGAGGTAGAATTTACATGTGTTTCTGTTTTCAGTAATAACTCAGCTGTGATTTTCCATTGCTTTCCTTATATTTAGGTCAGAGACTTCACTGTTGCCACTCTCCTGCCTTCCCACCCCATGTCACGCCCTCTGCCCCTGGGGAACTACTCCTCAGATTTTGACATGGCCATGAAGGAGGGGAGCGCATTGCAAGACACTGGAAGCAGAACAGTTCCCAAAATAGCCTTGAGAGATGGGCTTTTTGCTTCAGCCATGATAGGAATGGGCCAAGGAATTATCAATACCTTCTGACTGATCCTGAGCATACATAGTTAGCATGTCTACACAATGCAAGGCAAAATCAGTTATTATTTACTACTCTCCCAGCTCCCAGTATATGTCAGGATGTGTCACACTGCTCTTTTTTCTTGGCTAAGAAACTGCAACTTCCAGTTGCTCCAGTAGCATCCAAAGGGACCACTGGCTGACTATAAAAACTAAATGGGCCTCACGGTAACCCTGACAGTTAATGTAGTAAGACCTTGCATCTTCCTTCTACCATCTGTGGCAAAAACTAAGCCCAGCAAGTGCACACACAAATAAAATGGGTTTCCTGATGTCTGGTGTCAGTGAATCCCTAGCTAAGGTGAGATCTCAGAAATAACTGAATCCTTCCAGAACAGGTTTGATTTGTAAGAGGGCTAAAGGATTTAGGCATTCTACTGCCACTGAGTTTGTTTAAACCTTGTTTCTATAACATTAATCCCCCGCTTTGGGACTTCTAGTTACCTGCAGGAATCAGGAGGGATTATTTTCCCCTGCTGATGCACAGCTTGTCTTTTCAGCTGCCTCCTCATTTTCTGGCTCTCCTCCAAAGCGGTCACTCTTAAATTAATCTTCAAGCCTGGAGTAAGGCAAGACTCATTCCTACCTAGCATGTAGGATTTGTAGTAAGACAAATCTCAGTCTTCAGCAGCAATGGTCCTTGTAGAGCATCATGCTGGAGTTGGCCACAGCCTTGGTACTCACTGAGAGCCAAAGGGACTCTCTATGAGAAGACATCACGCTCTGTCTCACCTGTAAAGGAGTTACATGCACTGGCCCATCCCCTCTGCACCAGGGAGGCAGAGAGGTTCAAGACACCTTCTGGAGGGGTTCAAGGAGGGGTTTTCTCCTGCAGCTCACAAGAGGTGTGGGGACGTGTAGCTGATGAGGAGCTGGGAGAAGAGGCAGAGCCTAACATCTGTTTCTCAGCCAAGCAGTCGTGCTCTCTTCAGGTGACCTTGAACATGTGCCATCAGCAGCACACTTGGAAAATCCACTCTGCAGAGAGGATAATTAAACCAACCCCCCTCACAGGTGCTGGGGAGGCTTCTCCTCCACAGCGATTTGTGACTGTCACAGCACAGCGTATGTGCAGCGAGGCAGTAGGATTTGTGTAAGAGAAGCTCAGCTGAGATTAGCACCTCCAGGGCCCCATCCAAGCGCATGCCTGCCTTTGGGAATGTCTAATCCAAGACGACAGGTCTCCTAATGAAAGGAAAAAAGAACCTGATTACCCTACCTGTAGATTAACAGAAGGTATCTTAAGAGATGCAGTGACATCAGGGTGATCATTTTTTCTTTTGTAGTGGTAAATGTCACAGTGTACCTGTCTGTGTTCCTTAAAATCAGGCTAAGTATTATTTTTAAGGAGCTAATGAGTAGATATCTGTGACACATACTGAAGATGCAAAGAATGCATAGATCCGGTGGGTATTAAGGAAACCTCACAAGACCATCTTAATCTTCAGAGGGATGTATGTATACTAGATGTATTTGTTGCCAATATTATGACTGAACTAGTTACACCGGTGTGAAGTTTGCTTTCTTCTCATCCTCATAGTTCAACAAACTAATCCCTTTATTGATGACATAACGTGCATCCCGCTGCTAACAAATTATGTGCTGTGAGCAATTGATTTCTGCTGTTGTAATCACTACAAATCACTACACACAAATATCTTCAGTATCATTGCTCTGTAGAAAAATATGCTTTCCAGCAAGATTATATAGAGTAATAGTGTGATTATTCAGCTTCTATAAAGTTATCTATCTGCTTAACCTCTGTGCAGCCTTTACAGCAGGTTTATACAGATATGCTTCAGAAATTTATCCACCTACACTTTGTAAAACACTTTGTTAAACCACCTTCCATCTCAGCCTGAGGATGAACTTCCAGCTACTTCACAGAGAGGGCTGTGTCTAAGAGTAATTGCTTAATTTAGAAGAGCCAGACAGCTTCCCTTTTTAACGATATTACTTTTCCAAAGTGAATTTCACACAGGTAAAAAGTCTCAGATCAGTGACTATACGGTCTGGACTCCTCACCTGAATACGAGCCTGGTAAAAGGACCAGCACAAGTTTCCTCTGCAACTGAAATCTGAGCTCAGTTGAAGGCAATTTGCTCCCTACGCCAACTCAGATCTTAAGTTTTATTCTGGGAGGATGGAGAAGGTGTTAACAAGTCACTGTATCCACAGGCTCTTGTCCATCAGGACCATGTCAGTGTTCCCAAGTGCACTCTGCAGCCCTTTCAGATGCCTTTGTCCTGCCACCCCAAAAGACTGGGTACTCCCAGCGTGCTGGTCAATATTTGGTCCAAGAGGAGAATTAAAAGAAATGAGCCCTTGGGTTTGCAGTGATGGCAAACAACCACTGACACAGCATCCCTTGCACAGTGTCTGAGCTCACCACTCACTTGCCTGCTCCACAAAGATTCTAAAGAAAGCTTTGCTGATAGGAAGCATATAGAGAGGTGGATGACACCAACTTCCAAACCACGCTGGAAGCCTGGCTCCCAGGCCCACCCTTAATGGCTTCACTAGAGCTACACAATAAAGAGGCAGCTACAGAAATGCGTGACATTTCTGTAGATCTTCAAGGGATCAGCACCTCGACTGGCAGCGTCAGCACAGACAGAATGGTTTACTACAGCTGAGGATCCAGCCCCTGCTGTTTATCCTGCTCTATAAAACTGTCTTGTAAAGGTCGTTACTTGCCCTGCTTGTGTTTGTCACGAGGCCATTTTGCTCTGGTGTTTTCAGATGTGATAAGCACTCGTGCCTGAAATATTTCAGATTCGCAGCCCCTAGATATTCTCAGGTAGAACAGTTACACACTAATCAAAAGCAAATGCCTTTCAATCACAAGAAGAGAAACGCTTCTGCTGCATTATGCACAATTACGTGCTCAACTGTTATGAATAACTCTGCTCTGAGACCATTGCCACCGTATGTGCTGCTCGCTCAGCCACTTTCTGCTGCATTCTCAGAAAGGGAAGTGCAGGAGAACCAGTTCCACCCTTTAATGGCTATTTCTGCAATGGTACTTAAATCAGCTACAGCCAGAAGGATGATTTGAGCCCCGCATAAATGTAAAATATAAACCATCAACTCACCTCCAAGGTATCAAATTGAATCTGAGCCAGGCTCACACAAACCCAGCAAGTCCCACCATTTGAATACACTTAGAGATCTCTAGAACACAAGTTGTCTACTCATCATGAAGCTATCATGGAAAAATCTCCTGTTTTCCAGAACCAAAGCTGTCTGCAACTGGTACCTCTACAGATAACGGTGCCTGGGGTGCCCTGCTGTGATACCCACAACTGGCCTTTCAGGAGAGATGTCACCAGCAGATCAGCACCTCCTCTGTGCAAGGCAGCCCAGTTGATAAAGATCTCATTTGTTTCTGCTTTGCCAGGGCTTGGTGCTGAGCTGTGAGCAACACCTGCACATATCAGCTGGCTGACCCCTCTCCTGTCTGCCAGTGTGACTGTGTGTGGTCCAGAGCCAGGAAGCAAGGCAAAACTAGCAAAAAAAACCCCAAACCATCTACCTGCAGGTTTTTAGGTTAACTTGGGCCACAGTGAGTGCATTGAGCAGGGAAGGGATGGCACTGGGCACTGCACCAGTAGATCAGGGCAGGTGGTGACAGTGTCAAGGGGAGTGACGAGTGGGAAGGAAGGCTGGATCCAGCAGGCTCTTTATACCTCATGTTCTGGCACCAGCATCACCAGGTGAATGCAGCCACTCGGGTCAGATGGAGCAAAGGCCTCAAGCATGTTTCAGCTCATCCTAGCTCACCATGGGCACTCCAGTGCACGATTACTTCACCGCTAAGCTCTCAGGACCATCACACAACAAGAACTGAACACACACGTCCTTCCTGAGCAGCCCTCTCAAAAGGGACAAGAGCAAATCACACTGGGAGAAAAAAAAAATGGGCCATTTTCCTTTCTTAAACACATGGATGAGGAGTTAGTGCATTTAACTTTGCTTTGAAAAAACCAGGGGTTTGAGTGAGGAATGTTGGTTTTGCTTCTAGTTTTATGATGTTCAGTGATGCATTTAGGACAGTGGTATGTACCTTGTGAGTGATACACACAAGCTCCCATACTCTCTCTCTTTGTCTGACAAAGGAAGCCATCAATAATTGCTGAGCTTGTGAGCAAGAATTGTCTCTTGAAAGGAACTAAGAGACCTCAAGAGCACTAAGAAAAATAAAACTCAACTGGGAAAGACAGTAACCTGACAGATTTCCCATCAAAAGATGTGTCTCAAACTCTTAATTACACAGATTGCTTCTGATTACATCAAGTAGCACCAGGAAGTAGGTTACTCTGCAGAAAGAGGTGACAAAATAAGCAGTATTCCAACTATGGTATCTTTGATCTATACTCTGGTTCACCCAAGACTCATTTCTGACAAAAATAGAAACATTTGCATCATCACACAGCAAAACCACCATCAATGTGACTACTTCATCCACACTGGTCCCCGCCTCAGGCCCTGGCTGCTCCTCTTGGACACTACAACGATGACTGAACTGGAAATAGGTTTCAAAGGCTGGAAAGCTAGTGTACAAAATATACTGCTAAAAACAGCAGGAGCTGCAGAGTTGGTCAGTCCTCTTAGGGATGGGTGGAGAACACAAGAACATGAGATAAAACCAACATTATATAGTAACTCCTGAGAAAGAACCTGGTCTTTATACAAGTTCAGATTCAAAAAACATTCCTCAAGGCTGGGATATATTTAGGAAAAAAGTAGGTGCTTACCTGGGAGAAGTGCAGACAGCCAATCTACCACGTCCCTGCAAGCGGTACAGTCAAGCACATGGGTGTGATGGGAGAAGGTCAGGTTTGTGATGTGGGCACACCTCCTTCTGCTGTTTGTTCTGGCAAAGATCATTATCATGGGAATATTTCGGTAAATATTCCTGGAAAGAAGTGACAAAGAAATACTGAGAAGGCATCTGGTTTTCACAGCTTTCCTTTTGAAGATGGAGAAAATTATATCCAGGATGGAAAACAGTGCCATGAACTCAGAGTGAAAGAGCACCTCCACTTGCATCATGGCTGTAAGAGGTGAGTCAGGTGCTGGGTTGTACCTACTTCTTCAGGACATGAGCCTCATAAGCATCTCAGAGTCAGAAATGGGCTCAGAAGTCTGAAAAGCCAGAAGCACCAGCAACATGCACAGCCTGCCTGGCATTACCATGGGCAACAGTCTATTTGAGTATTTTTTGAACACAAACCATAAGGCTCAAGGGCTTCAGTAAGTGGGTGCCCTCCTTAAGGCACAATTGAGAAAGCTGATTTTCACACAGCATCTTGGGAAATGGAGAGCATTCAGTTAATGCTTCTCTTTTTTCCTTTTTCCTTTCTCTGTCTTTGTTTTTTTTTTTTTCTTCCAGCTTGCTGCAATTTCTAAGAACAGTGACAGTCAAAGGCATCAAACAGTCACCCTTTCAGGGCCAAGTGTGTCTCCTCAGCACTCCAGAGCAGCAGGCTGGGTATGGCATTTATAGACACTTAGCTGACATATCCTGTGTAATTAACACTTAAGGAAGGTCTGTTTTCTAGTTCAAATAAAAGTTCAAGTATGTTGTCAACTCCTTTTTTGTTTTAATGCCACATTAGTCCTACAAAACCACTCAAATCAAAAGCAACCTCATGCACTGCCTCCCTGGCACACAGACCTCACCCTGCACCTCTGCCAGTGACTGCATCTCACAAAGAGATTTATTCCCCTGCCCAGAAGCAAGGTAGGGCACACACAGATGAGCAACCTCAAAGACAGAGACAAAAAGCAAGCTGAACAAAACACCAAAAGCACCAAGAGACCAGGAAGATTTAATAAATAGCAGCCTTAGCTTTCATGCTGCCACATTTAAATCCCTTTCCGTGTTCAGATTTGAATGGGAGTTTCTGAGAAAGTACCACTGGAAAGTGGCTTCTGAACAGCAGAAAGTCACAGGGTCAGATAGAAACCATCCGCATGCCCATGTGGAGGGGAAGGGGGGGCTGCCTGGGAGAAAGGAGGAAATTAAAACTGTGGAATATGAAATTATATCCAGTGCCCTGCTTGATTCCAGGGTTGCTGAGTTAAAGGCAATGAATAAATAACAGAAATTCAAACTCAAGCAAATCTCTAGGATGAGACAAAATTCATTCCAGGGTGTAAGAGCAGATTTGAGGAAGGAAATGTGTGTGCCAACAGCAATTACTATGGAGAACTTGCCGAGCACAAGTCTAGAAGACTGGAAAATTGGAAAATAACAAACCAAATGTGGTATCAATATGCAAAAAATGAGAGCAAGCCTGGCACAGGAAATTACAGGGCTATCAGCTTAATATTCATTACATATAGGAAAATGCAAGGTCCCCGTTGTATACAAGAGTGTAATTAAATCAAGGGGTTCTGCTGAAATCAACTGCTTGTGATGTTTATGAATTAGCAGCAGATTCAAAATGCAGCCACAGCTTTAGCATTCAGCCCGGGGCCTGGTATTATTTGTTACAATCTAAAAACCAGCCCTAGTGAGAAGTTTTCTCCTAGATAGAGTAAGTTTAAAATCTGTTGCTCAGAGGTTTGGGGGTTTTTTTCTGCTTTGCAGTGTGATTCAATGTTGAGGAGGATTAGCATGAAAAAGCCATCTGAGGACAGTGTCTGGGGGAAAATGTTATGGGCTGATTTACTGATTAGTGCTTATTTGTTTGCTGCTTAGAGCATCAGCAGTGAAGCATGTCTCTTATTCCTCCTGCTCTGCCCCCCCTTTCTCCACAGCAGTAACATCTGCAGTTATCCACATACCTCCTCCTGGTGCTGGAAGCAGTGCCAGACATTCATCACCCTTCACAGGGTCGTCGCTTGATGCCCATGGAAACATCCTCTTCCACTTCTCCTGCTGCGCTCTCACCGCCTGGCTCGTACAGTCGCAGGGATTTCTACTTTCAAAGACACTGCCAAGCTTTGCAAGAGGAGCGAGGGCAACGTTCACCATCCCAGGCTTGTCTGCTGAAGCAGCAATGCTCTGGTGGTTCTGTCCAAGACCAGAGCCATAAGGATTTGTAGTGAGACCTCCACTGTTGGGCAGGTGGCTTCAGTGAAGTGGGAATCAGGATTCTAAGTCCTGGGCAACACCAAGGATGCAGCTGAGCATTCAGATGAGCTAAACATGTTGGGTCAGGCCAGATGCCCCGAGTGATGCACACGAATCCTCACCTCCTTCTCCTCTGCAAGGAATGTGTAGAAAAGTTAATAAATATTTCAAAAGCTCTTACAGTGCACCTAGCTTTCAGAAACGCATTCCACAATACTTTAGTACTCTTAATAACCTCCAAGAAAAATTATGAATGAACACAAAGAGCCCATTTTAACTGTGCTGTTGCAAATACCAAAGAGGATTTTCAAGCACAGCGAGCAGTGCCAGAGACACAACACAAGTCTCTTCACCTCAAAAGTTTCCTGTATCTAAAAAACATCCAGAGAAATTACGCAGAACCTTACTGTGCTTTTTAACTCCAAGTGAGATCTTTGAGGAAATACCTCTTTGAATCTCTGTAATCACACCATCAACACTGGGTAACAAAGCTTGCCACTTGTTTATAACAAGATAAAATGAAAACTCCACAACAGCCCAAACCTGGAAAGGATTTAAAATCCTCATTTCAAACCCCATTTTGACATTTAAGTGCATCACTGACTTTGCTGTGAGGGTGTCAGAGCCTGGCCCAGGCTGCCCAGAGAGGTTGTGGAGTCTCCTGCTCTGGAGAAATTCCAAACCTGCCTGGACACTGTGATGCTGGGCCCCCTGCTCTGGGTGACCCTGCTGGATGGAGCAAGGGGGTGGCACCAGATGATCCCCAGAGGTCCCTTTCAACCCCACCATGCTGGGATTCTGTGATTTACCCTCACAGAGGTGTGGAGCTGGTCACAGAACAGGCTCCAAAGAGGAAGGCAACAGGGGAGCACCATGCTCAGGTAAGAGCTTCAGATTCAACACACTCAGGTGGGAGGCAGGGCACTGCACTTTCCTAACCCAAAATCTCACGTTCAAGCTAAATCTGTTTGTCCCGCTCACCTTCATCCATATTAACAGGTCAGACATCTCCTGTGGAGAGCCAGCCAGTTCTTCAGGGCCTTATATGGATTTTCTGATTGCTAGGTTATAACAAGTCTCTGGTGCAAGAGGCAGAACAAGAGCTGAGCCATGGTCTCCTATGTGCACACACTGAGCGGGAGCCAAGAGAAAGCAACTGCAGTGTGTGCTGGCCACGGAGCTCAGCAAAACAGGCTCCAAGTGCAGGCAGAAAAGCCAACAAGTCAAGAAAGGACCATCGCTCATGGTCACTTCTAGGTGGCAAGGGGTCTCTGAGGGGCTCGGCCTCATTCCAGCTGCCCTCTTCCCTGCAAAGAACAAGACTGAGGCACAGAGAACAGTTTTGGCAGCAGCTTCTACAGTGCTGATGGAACACGGTTTAGTTAAAATTCACCTGACAAGGAGGAAATGAAAATCCTCAAGGCCACAAATTAAAAATTGTGACTTGATAGAACAACAATTTATAAATAGTAAGACCTATTTCCTGCAAAAATCCTGTGGCCTAAGTATTGGAAACTAATTAGTAGACTGAATCACCAGAAAAAAATGCTGTTTTCTTGCTACTCACAAGAAGATAATACTTTTTTTAGCACTTTCCCTTTGGCACTGGTGACCAGCATAATGCTGTGGGCACTCCACAGCCCCTCCTTGGTTGCATTTCCTTCCTATTCCAATAAAACACAGTAAGGTAAAGAACAAAATTCATCATTAGCCATTCCTGTTATAGCACCAGTAGCTGCACACTAGTTTGAATCTCCCCTCTTTTAATTTCAAACCATCTCCCCTTGTCCTGTTGCAACAGGCCCTGCTAAAAAGACTGTCCCCATCTTTCTGACAGGCTCCCTTTAATTGTCCCAATTCCCTGCAGAAATTAGTGTGATGAGATCCAACAGTCCTGCAAGAGGCCCTAGTTGAGCATAGGGCTGTTCAGAGAAGGCACAGCTCTTTTATTACCACATTAACTTAAAAAACCCCTCCATCCTTTTCACTTTCCACATCAAAGATCATAATCTTCATGTAAAAGAGAGGGTTGATGAAAAAAAAAAGAGGAACTTTGAAAGCACCTGTTAAATTTAGAACACTCCTAGCACTGATCCTTCTTGCCTGTAAAGAACTCTGGCTTTTTGTCTTATAACGTACTCCAAGATCTCATTTGCAAACTACCACTGCTACCTACTCTGGTTTTTTTGCTGGCTGCTCACTTACTCTTCGGGGATTTCATATTCTTCTAAATTTTGTAAATGGCCACTAAAGTGGAGATGAACATTATAAAATACATTTCAATCACCCTCACAATTTAGACTAATTCATTGGCAACTGTACAAAATGCTATTTACAAGGTACTTCCATCAGCTGGTATCTGGCATTAAGTATTTTGAATCAATCTACCATCATTTTCATCTCTTATTTTTCATACAAGGGAAATTATTGATCGAAGCTTTTCAGCTTCATTTAATATACTGGAATAGGCTTTAAATTTTCCCATGTAAACCTCAGTGGAGATTAGCAACTCTGTCTTGCTTAATGCAACACAAACCAGTCTCCCTGATGAGACCACAATATCGTACATGACATCACGACCACTTTACTAGCTGATGGGCCCTGAGACAGGCACCTGCTGGAAACTCCCCAGGGACTCAGCATTCGAGTGGAGCTCGAGCTACTGGGCAACTTTGGTGACTTAGAGGGAAAAAGTGCTGCCTTCATCTCTCAGAGGCCATTACAGTGTTGCAGAGGAATAGCTGGGAGGGGTTTGTGGGGAGGCAGTGTTTTTTCTTTGCTCCTATCAAGTTTGCATTCAGCTGCTGCTGCGATGGGTGTGCTCAAACCGCTAGATTAGATTTGTGTGTGTGTTGAGGACAGAGAGCTTGGCTGAATTTTGATGAACTCGTTCTTGAATAAATAAGCAAAATATCACTG
This sequence comes from Megaceryle maxima, assembly GCA_024605025.1. Classification (NCBI taxonomy): domain Eukaryota; kingdom Metazoa; phylum Chordata; class Aves; order Coraciiformes; family Cerylidae; genus Megaceryle; species Megaceryle maxima. The sequence continues at coordinate 76,822 of JANHGN010021977.1, read as the reverse complement.
AATAAGATAATCAGCCAGCTTCAATAAATACATATGGTAGCAAAACAGCCAGCTAGGCAAACAGAATATATCATACTGGAACGAGCACTGATGATTTTGTAACGACGCCGGCAGCTTTCAGCGTATTAGATACTACTGTAAAACACAATATGCAAATGTCTGAGTCCAGCTTACAGTAAAAAATAAGTTATGCTCCTGTTACCAAAGCAGCAGGCAGTGAGTAATCCGGCCCAGTACGCACCCCTTTCCCTTATCAGATTTAGTCTCGAGCTACCTGGCGAGCACTGGCACGGGAGTGCTGCTGGGTGCACGTTGCACGGGCAGCGCTTCCCCAGGCTGCGTGACTTCCCAACCCCTGCCACGGTGAGGCTGTGCATTGGAGAACCCATCAGATAAGGACATCAGGATGGATTGAGTGGGAATACAGAAGTGTTTTACTGGGAGGAAACACAAGGCTGCAAATACTATTACAACCAAGCCCAATACCAGATAGAAGAGCTTCGAGCTGCTGTGGCATCCACGATATTGCATTTGATGCACAACAAGAGAGAATGAACGAGCTCAAGGGCTGAACTTCCAGTGGTCCATTTCATGGACTAATTTGTGTGCAGGCTGATACTTTCAGTACGTTTCTGTACTAACAGAGAATAATCATAGGATAAGTAGAGCAAGGTAAGTACATATGCTGCCATTGTTTTCTTGCAGCATAATAGCATCACCAATGAAGCCTGAATACAGCCCAATTAGCATACAGTAATTAGAATTGCTGCTGCTTTTTCATTTCCTTTTGCACACCACGATGAGGTGTCGGTCGCAGTACGCAGGGCTGCAGTCCTACAGATAATGCTGATTGTGCAAAGCACGTATCCTCTTCTCTCATCAAAAGAGACAAGGGAGACATTAAACTGCCTTAAGCTGCTAAAATTTCCATTTTGGCCTGAGTCGAGGAAGTCTCCAGCTTACCCAAAGAGTATTGAAGAGCAGGCTGTGACCCAGGGGACAAGCACACCTGTTAGACATGTCACCTTTAAAGGCAAAGAGAAGCTTTAACAAAAAAAGATGGGGTTTCTTAAAAGTCAGTATCTCTTAGCCTCTAACTTCAAACACCTTGTTGGCTGCTGCTTAGAGCTTTGAGGAGCCTTAGTAACTTGGATGAAGAAACTCCATGGAATTGTCCCGTTCTGTTCCATGGCTGCCCTCGGAAAGAGCAGATGGTGAATATTTGGAGAGGGCTCTTTCAGAGCAGCCAGTAGCCAGGCATTTGTTCAAGTATGGCTGGCTATGGACTATTTATAACCCATCTACCACTGAAGAGTCTCTTAATGCTTCTCCAGACTTAAATGGCTAACTTTTATGGCCCATTTATGGCCCATTTCAACAAAGCAGTTAAACATGTTCCAGGACTGGTATCTATATGTAAATAAAGGAAGTTGTACTTGGCTGGTACCCAGGCTCCCCATCTCCACCTCGTGGTGCTGGCAAGCTGGCCCACACAGCCCCGAGCTCCACAGCTGCTCATGCTGGACGTGGGGTACCAGGGCTGGGGAGCAGAACCCTCATAACTGAGCTCTGCATGATGCTCACTTAACAGCACCTCCTTTCCCTTTGAAATCCATCCTGTGGCACCCATAATTCACTGGCAGCACCACAGCCTCACTGGCCAGGGGAGATGCCCTAACCTGCTGCACCTCCCCTGCTGCTCCCTGGACTCACAGCACATGCTCTACCCCACACTGAGACTCACATCAACCAAACACAGTTTAATTAGGATTTACACCAAGGCTCAAAAGTCGGAGGTTAGCAGGGTGGTCTGAAAAGGCTTAAATACCAGCAGATTTTTAAGATGTTTTGTTCATCTACCCATAGGAGAAGGTAATCCCATATGCCAGGGTGGAGGACATGGTACTTCCTATGACTGGAACCAATGATACAGCAAGAAAGGGCATATAAGGAGAAGTATTACATAAGATGTAGGTTTTACAAGCTTTATAAAGACTCTTTTAGCACTTGTTAGTCGCAGGAACCTCCCCGTGTGCCAACCAGTCTGAAATGGGAAGGATAGAAAAGTGCCTTCCATTTAAAGAAATGGGCTGTGAACGTGCTGTCAATGTCTGTGATTCTTTTTATTGATTTACAGCGTGTAAGCCATAAATCATTCTACCTTTTACTGAGCCTATAACTATGCATCACTCTGTCAGGGAAACTCCTCAGATTTTAAGGAGGACATACAAGAAAACAGTCTTCTCTTTCATCGACTTGGCTAGATGAGCTGCAATGGCCACAGCCACAGTTAATGCACATGGTGGGGTGGATACCTAGAGACAAAACACTTAATTTGAACAGCTGCCCATATCTGCTGCTCTTTATCTCTTCCAGGATTAATCTTTGGCTACAAGGGGACAGACAGATGGAAAGCTATACATTTGTTGGCATGAGCTACACAGGGGTTTGCTTCTGGTGCAGAACCCATCTCATACTCATGCAGCCCCTGCACCAGGGCACCCTGGCTGCAGAAGTACCTCTGCTAACACCAGATGAAGTGGGACCAGCAGAGTTGGAGAGCAGTGCCATTAGCTAGAGCAGAAGCAACGTTTCTCCTGAAGATGGATCTGCTCATTGCAGCAACACTATCCACTCTGGCAGAATATTTAAATAACTAAAATGTACCTATCCTGGTTTACAAGACATTTGTAAAAAAGGATTCCACCTTCTCCTTCCATCTCTCCAGAAGAAACCCTACAGAATTAGACACTTCATGTTTGGTTCATTCACAGCATCCAGCAGTTACATTCTTGCTACAAAAACATTACCTGAAGGCCAAGACTCTGCTAAAGGCACCTGCAAAATCTAACTGCCTTCTGCAGAACTCCCCATGGTTCACTCCTAGAATGGTCATGAAGACCTCTTCTGCAATGGAAGCAGCACTAAACCATAAGGATTTTGGGGTGCTGCATACACCTGGGGTCATCATGGACCTCACCCATAAAGGGAGCTTGTGGAGCACCATCTACTGGCACTAGGAAGTCTTCCTCCCTTGGTAGATCCTGTCATGCCTGGGTTGTTTCATGTTTTAAATAACCTTGCTGATCTGCCTTGTAAGGCATTTCATTCTTTGTATGCTAATTTAAGCCCAAGGGCTAAAACACATTCTTCTTCAGCAAAAGATGTATGCACCACCTTCTGGAATCCAGTCCAGTACTGGAAGTCTTACAGAGGTGTAAAATTCAGGGTGTGATTTAGAGCTTTGCTGAGGAAGGGCTGCTTGCTGGAGGAGCAGAGGGTTGGCTGGGTTGGCACCTCACTGCTTTAAGGTTTTCTGATTAAACATCCCCACTGGATGACACTGCAGGAGGCTCCGAGGAGCAGTTCCCTGCCAGAGTGAAGCAAGTGGGATAATTCAGCTCTTTTGCTTGCTCAGGGCTGATCACTGAAGGGGCAGAAATTAATTTCCTATAAACACAGGCATATTTTTTTCACTACCTTGGCAAATGCAGTTGTAAAGAAGCCATTACAGGAGCTGATCTTTATGATGCGTGACTTTGGCTTGTCCCAATGGGGGATATTTTATGAGGCATTTACATAAACATATACAAATCAAAACAGCCAGCTGTGCTCCTCCTGTAACTGCAATGTATAGACACTTAGGCTAATTCCAGGTCTGCTTGATCAGCCACCCTGAAGCGGGATCAGGTCAAGTGTCTGGGATGGAGAAACTGAAGCGAGATCCAATACGCATCCCCAAGCCCCAAACTAGAAGGCTTTGTGTAGCAGACAGCTAGGCACACTGAGGCACTCACAAATAAATAAACAAACCATCAGACTCCCTGTGAGGCTGGTATGTGGAGATGATATTCCTGCTCATCAGGACTCCAATATGGTACCTCTACAGGCAGTTAAAACAGTTGGTCCAGGGCTTACCTTACCTTTTAGGGTCTTTCTTGTTGTAAGTATATTTTGGGCATTGCTTGGTGGAAAATTCAGTAGTCAGAAAGTGTTAACACCAGAGGCAGAACCTCTGTCCCTAATTTCTGCCTTCATTTTCTCCATTTACCTTCTCAACTTCCATCTCCCTCTGGATCCCTTCTCTTTCTCCTAGCTGGCACCAGCCAGTTGGCCAACTCTTTTTCACTTACTACTGCTATTTTCTTTCAAAACATCAGCAGCTGACATCAGTTCAAACACACAGAGGCTTTTGCCAGGATTCGGTCTTCAGCTCAAACGGTTGCCTCCCCACCAGGCAGCTGCAAGTACCCAGATGGCTTTTAAGCTGTGCCCTCAAGCCGAGGTTGCTCCAGCACAGCAGCGTGTCCATCCTTTCTCCTCCTCCGCTGAGGCACGTGGGAAGCCAGGCTTCTTGCAGGAGAAAGGGAAAACTGCTGATTCAGCTAAGTGCTGGAGCCAGCGGAAGCGTCTCTGAAGGCTGGTTGTCAGGCCAGGCTTAGCAGCTGATTGAGCTGAATTAAGTTCTCTGCCTCCTGTTTATTTCTTTAAATGACAGAGGGCCCCTTTGTACTTCCCGGCCAGGCTTGTTAAGCTTATGTCTGGCAATGATTTGTATTGATTTGACAGCCTTCCTCATGCTCACAGATCTCCTCTGACCACTGAGAGTTTTTTAATTACAACAAAGAGATGAAGCATTTCTGGGAACCTAAAAGACCCATCTCAAAGGATCAAATAAGAATTAATGTAGAATTCCAGAGCAGTTCTGCAAAGTTACACCACAACTTCTTACGAGAGAAAACAGTTACTCTTCAGAGTAGTAGCTCCTACAGCGAACAGCCTTCCATTAGATGATCTTCTAGAGATGCTCTTTCCCACCCCAAAGCAATAAAAACCATGTTGTAGTTGGATGCCTCACACACAGACCTTTCCCAGGAGGAGGATCCTCTAGAAGTGAATTAACATCCTCACAGACAAACACACACATCTCTTGCACAGTACTCCCAGGGTATTCAGAAGGCCTGGTTTGAGAAGAGCATGGACTGACTGAGAAGGACTAGGAGGCTGGTGTCCTCTATGCAGCATGGGGTATGCTCAAGCCCCTTCTCTCATCCTCCAGCTACACCATAGCTATACTCATCCTATTTGATCCCTGTAAATACATAGAAAATCTCAGACCAGCTGCCCCCTGAGCACTCAGGAAATGACAGCTGAAGTCTAGTCAAGAAACTACATCCAATGGACAGGGAGACAATAAACACAATGCTTTGAAAGCGTGGCCTGATTTCCTCTCCGTTGCCATCAAAGAGTTTTCCAAACTCTTCTATTATTTCACTAGCTTTTGAAATAAGGTCACCTCCTCAAATAAGCTGTGTTTGATTTCAGCAGCTTGATCAATACAGCAGTCCCTCCTCTCCATCTCTCCTGCTCTGTTCTCACTTGCTTGAAAGTGCATCGGAACTGCACCCATTTCTTCATCATCTGGAAGACCTGGTATAAAATACTGAGGACCGCTGCTGCTCCAGGGAAAGCTTAAGCCAGCTCAGACTGGTCTTGTTTGAACTAAGATTGCTAGCTGGTTATCTGGCCTTTTGATTACTGGTTTAAGAATGTTAATTGGCTCCCTGGAAGGTCTTAGTGTCCCAAAGGTGTAGAAAGTGTAGAGGATGAAAAGAGTTTGCTGCACCCGTGGGCTGGAGCAGCTCTCACCTGCTTCCAGAGCCTTTCAGATCCCAGATGCTCAATACTCAGGATGAGGCAGGACCAACCCAGTCTGCTTTGGCATCAGATCTGGCCAGCCAAAAACACAGGGTGGGATGGGATAAGAGGTATCTGGAGGAAGATTGCTAATTCTGGCATTTACAAGTCCCGATCTGTAACCACAGCATGTTACTCACACAGCCCTAGAGCCGGATGCTTCCCCATGCAGAAACCACACAGAAAGCTCTCACCCGAACACACCTTGTGCAAGTTCTGAGCGAGCTGCACGGTGAATTTAGAGACAGATTAAGGCAGCGGCGTCTCTGGATTTCCAGGACTGAAGCACTTCCAGCGCTTCCCTGCTGATGAAGTCTTTCCTCTTGCCCTCCAACCCGGCTCTGACTGATCCATGGAGACAGGCTCAGATACACACAAATGTCAAACCACTAAGCTTGATTACACTTTATAAATGCCACAGTGGGAGAAAGGGAAGCCTCTCCCTCTTCACGAGCTATTGTCTTTAACTGGATACAAGAGTCAGACTGGAAAGAGCTGCTGGTTCAAAGTCATTCAGTAACACCTAACAACTGGGTTAATTTGAAGCTGGGAATCTGAAAGCTTCCACATCAGTCTGCTGCTACAAAACAAACCCAGCCCACCCTTTCAGCAGCCGAGTGATCAGAACACAGCATCAATTCAAAAAGCACTCAATGGTATTCTCATCCATCATTTTCTGTCCCTTTATTTATTTATTTCCCCCCAAACTGGTGGATATTGATTACCCAGTCTACAGACTTGCATAGATCAATACTTGTTTTCAGGAGAATATTGTGCAAAGCTAAAGAAATTAGTTTATTTCGTAATGGGGAAGAAACAGGGTGTCAATGCACTGCCCTGACTTTCCTGTCAAGGCAGCGCCGTGCTCCGTGTTGAAGTACAAAAAAATGAGACAGCAGAAATAGGCCAGGCTGGTAGCAGAAGGGATTTGTGTTTTATAGGAGAGGAGGCAGCAAGGGAAGAGGAATGGAAGCATCCCAGTGGAGGTGCTGCCCATCCTGAGCTCCATCGAAAGACCTGTCACATCTTTGTGCTTTCCCTGCCCCACCTCTTCCTTTTCTGCAGCACAGCAAAGGTGGCCCTTGGCTTCACAGCGATGAGCTGTTTGTGGTTTCACCTGGAGCAGAGTGGAAAGCGATGCTTTTTTCCCTTCTATGCACAGCAGTTAATTAGACCCAACCTACATACTGCTGCAGGGCACTCAAAACCCATCAGAACCTGAGGCTGAAATGTTCACATCTACCTAATTGCCAATAAAAATCAACAAGAAATAGAAATTGACATCCCACAGATACCTTAAATTTCAACCTTAACATGGAAACCACAGGGTTGGGTTTTTTTAATTCAATAGCATTATGAGAAGCTCGAGATGTCACTGCCAAGACCTGGCCCCAGTTGTGGCAGGTTGTTTACCAGCACATGTGAAGAGACAGGCCTTTCTCCCAAGAGTTTGACCATCTACACTGACAAAGCTGGTGGTGTCCTGATAATCTCCATAATAATCAAGCAGAGTTCATACAGAGAAACAATCCTTTATAACTGACTAAGCAAGTCTCACAAGAAAAGCGATCTTCCCTCAAAGTTCAGTACACAAGCCACGGTATTTTTCCTGAAGAATTTACTTGCTCCTACCAGCCTCCTCCAGAACCAGGTGGTTTGTTGAATTTCTGCCTTGGTGTCACACAGCCTGGGAGCCACTAGCCCCAGGAGACACGAGCTTTGATTTCTTAACAAGCTCTTTCACAGGAAATCCTCGCCAATATCAATGTTTGCAGTTAGAGCTGCAAAAGTCACTGGACTGCCCATCTCTTTTCCCTGGAAATGACAAAGATACCAAGGAAAAAGAAATATAAAAACCAGTACCTGGAATATGATACCGTAAAATGAAAACCTTCACCTGGCACAGGTGCTCACAGGAAATTATGCTTCTGCTGAGAAATTCTTCGGGCCCCCCTAGGTACAGCTACTTTCTTTAATTTGCATCTCCTGTCCAGACTTGCCTTTATTTAGCACCGGTGCCATACTGGTACAGCAATTCTATTACTCTTAAACTGCATGTCCCCGTACGTGGCACAGCCTGCGCAACTGCTCTGTACTGCTCTCCAATTAAACTGCATACCGAGAACATGTTGACATTGTTAAGGTTAATGACCTAATGATGAGCACCAGGAAACAGGTTTGCAATAAAATGGTCTGTACTGATTGCTTCCATGATGAATGCGAACAATATGTTGGACTGGGAACAATATGTTAAACAATATGTTGTGGTTTATCAATGTCACGGCGCAGCGCTGCCGCAGTGGCTGCTGTCTGGTGATCCTCAGGAGGGTCACTTTGAAATGCACACGAGAAACGAGCAGTTCTCAGCAGGGAGGAATGGGTAGTACCAGCCATAGGAAGGAAGGAGGAGAGCCTGATCCTGCCCAACTCAGGATCATCAGGAACAGCAGGCCAGACCTGACATGGGAACAGAGTTTTGTTACACCTGCCACTAGAAATGAACCACCTTCTAAAAGGCTGAGTTAAAATACTACGAGGACTAGAGTTTAATGCAAGACAGATTTGGTGCCCCTGAGAAAGAGGCACAATAAGCAGATGTTAATACAGAGGAATGGCTCAGCTGTTATGTGAATAGATATAAAAAAATTAAGAGCTGAAAAACAGACCTTCTAAAGAAGTATTTTCCTTCTTCATGGAAAAGTTTAATTTCTTGGGGGAAAAATAATCCAAAAAACCAGTTTAATTCTAAAAGGTGTTGCTTGGAAATGTAACTGCAGGGCCTTGGTGCAGGTGACGCAGAACCTCAAAGGGCTGCTCTGTACATCTCCAGGGCACAGCCCCCACGAGCCTGGGGACGAGTCAGCTGCCACCACCCGTGTGGTGCAATTCCCTGCCCAACACCAACAAAACCCCACAGGAGCAGCACCCACAACACAAACTCCCCAAACTAACACTAATTAGAACCACATTAGCATCAAGCAACACAGAAACCAGGGCACATGCTGAGCAGTGACTCTCCAGCACCTCTGCTGCTGTCTGGTTCAGCAAAGCCAGAGATCTGAGGGAAGCACTGTGCTAATGGCAACATGCTCATCACAGCCACGAGTCAGGCAAATAATCAAACTTTCTGCACAGCCCAGGCAGAAAGCTCACGATTGCAACCCTCAGAAAGAGAGAAGCACTGAACATGAGAGGAAGCAACGCTCAGCTTAGCAAAAAAATACCACTTCACATCAATACACACAACCTTATTTTTCAAATGAGGAGCAATAAACATACAATTAACATCCTACTGGTCACAAGCTTGCCCCCAATTTTACAACCTCAGCATGCACAGCCCCTAACTAGGAAGGGCACAGACAACTTGACATACTCTCCAAACAAACCCTCTGCAGACACCAACTCCCTGCCAAGCCCCATGCACTGTGGTAAGACAAACATGAAGCTTCCTTTGGGCTCCTCCCCTCCACCCACACACCCCTGCTGAAGCACAATTGCAATATGGATGATTTCCCTGTACGGAAGGAAAAGTGTAGCCTAGCTAGACTTGTGAGAGCTCCTTAAGCCCCACAAGCATGGTGCCAGCCTCCAAAGTTCACCTTCTAGCAAATGCCAACAGTCAAAGATAGCAACCAGGTTTCCTTGTTGCTGGAAGTAGGTAGCAATTTTAGCAGAAGGAAATGGCTACATCTGGAAGTGATCTGGGACCCCTTTGGCCAAAGCTGTCAATGAAATAGTTTGCTCAGGCACCAATACTTTTACCAGAGAAGTGATGCAAGAGTGGTAGAGACTGTCCAGGTTGACTTGTGGGCTCCAAGAAGATGGACAAGGTTTTAGACACCTCAGGCCTGGATTAGGAGAGGGAAGGGCTTCTCCAGAGAGGAATTCAGAGCACATTTGAGGAATGTGTCCTTAAATCCCCACTGACTATAAATAGACACTAACTCCTTAATTGAATGAAGTATGTAATATTTGGCTGTGCAAATAACCCTTTCTTCCCCACACACGCTCTCTGTGTCAAGGGCTGCTGTGAATTTATTTGCAGCTCTTGTCTTCCTAACAAAGGAGAAATATTTAGAGCGTTGGACTGGGAGTCAAGAGCCTGTGTGTCTGCCCCTAGGTCTGAGTGAAGAAAAATCATTTAGCTCAGTGATCCAGGAAAACGAATGCCCTACATTTTGGCAGTAAAGCTGGGTAACAGTTTCAAACGTTCAGCTAGTAGATCTTGGGCTCCTTGGTCACATAGGAGCTTTGAATACGTTATTCTGCACTTAGCAGAGTGAGATGGATTTTACACATTGCTGTCTTCAGTGCATTCGAGGCCTTCCTATCAAAAGTTCCCATTAACAGCTTTTATTTAGGGGCTTCTCTGGAAGTCAAGCTTTCCCTGACACTCTGGCTTCAGTGTCAGGTACAGAGGGGTGGACCATAGAGCTCTGTGCTCTTTAAAAGATAAGGTTTCACTAACATTAAGCATGCACATTTTTTTCACCTTAGTATCAGAGTGGTAATTTTTTCATATCTGACTCACAAAGTAAAGGAAAAATTGCATTCCATGTGGAGAAAACAGACTCTCTTGTCAATACCAATCAAGTTTTATAGCAAATAATTTAATTACAAATGAAAGAAAACAACAAAACCCAAGGAAAGCTAGTACTTCCCCAGATGCAAGAACATGTCAATTTGTTTCTAACTCATTTTGACTGGTGATATATCCTATATGATCTCCAAAAGTCATTCAAGTATTTATAATGATGTTAGCTGAAACAAAGGCTTGGAAAGACTCTGGCTTTATGGAATGAATTTCAAAACCATATGCAGGGATTTAGCTGTGGGACTCCCATTAAAAATCAGTAGGTTCCTGGAGGCTAAAATCCTTGAGAACTGACCTCTGCCAACTTGAAGGTCTCTGTGCTATCACATTAAAAAGTTGCAATGCTTATAGGTTAATGCTAAAACCCTCTGATGAGAACAAATAAGCTTAAAAAATACCACGCCAGAAATCACCTTGCTTCTATTGCTCTGAAAATACAAAGGCAGATAATCGAAGCTCAGGTTCTGCATAATTCTTGAAAAAAAACTGTGTTCTGTTTGAAGTCCCATCTGTCCTGAAGTTCACAGGCTTTCATCCTTCAGAGATTTTTTATTTCCATCAATCTCAGCAATTCTGAGGGTTCAAACAGAGCAAACGTGGACAGCACCTTGTCTTGGAAACCTAGTAGGGGAGCACCTGGAGGCTGCTGGTACCTCTGACCTCCTGCAAACCTTCTACCTCCCTACAGCCTCTTTTAGAAAAGGCAGTGTGTTGGAAAATAACTTCCAGCGACCCCCTGCCTTGCCCGTATCTAACCTCAGAGATGAGGGTATGTTGGAAAACACGTTACCATGCTGTAGCTTCCACAGTTTCAAACAGGCGAAGGCATTTTTTTAAGTATGTGTTAGATGATCTCAGGAAAGGAAAACAAATAGAGCTCTGGCTCTCAGAACTGCAAATATGAATTGCTTAGCCCATGGCAGGAATGAAAGCTTCAGGTACATCTTCTTTTAAAACTAGAAAGGTTTTAGGAATCAGCACCCCTGTCTGTTCCAAGACTGCTCCCAGCTGCAGCCCTTGCCCCACCAGCAGGTCTGTGTCCCACCAGCTGAGCCTAACTGGCTTCAACTTGCTTTAACTAGGTGAAGGGCTATGACTCCTGAGTGGAGACAGGATGGACACAAGTCTCCTTCCTTGACAGCAGAGTCTGCCCAAAGGCACTCTATCAGCTCCCAAAATACTGCAGTTTGCTGCTCCACACACCAAATTCATCTGGCACCGATTTAGGAAAGGGAAGGCCAAAGATGTCCTGCAGAAAGCCCCGCTCATTAAGTAACAGGAACCAAAGAGCATTCATGGGGGTCACCTACCACTGGCATCTCAAGGACAGCCAGCCTGCCAGAGTTACCTGCTCAGACAGCCCCCCAGTCACTGGGTGATTCGTTGTCAGTCACGCATTTCGGGAGGGGATGAGTCACGCTCCGAGCTTGCCAATCCTTCTCAAGGGAGCCTGGATGCCTGATTTGGAGAGAGTGGTATTACACAGGCTAGAGCTGGACCCCAGTTACCATAGTTATGTCATTTACAAATCAAAACCACCCTTGCTGGGTCTGTCGTGGGGCCCTTCCCTGAGCAACAGTAATACAAAGAATCGCACCAAAATCAGCAAGCACCAGCAAAACTTGTAATTTCCACTTCACACACGTCAGGTGGGATTGGGCTCTGCGCAGGAGCCTTCCAGTTCAAACTGGGATCCTTTCATACAAATCACTAGTTACCCCTTTGATGTGTGCTTATCTACAGCTCAGCAATTCTGAAGGAAGGGGAATCACACTGGTTCCTGCGAGCTGAGGTATTTGCCTTGCTAATGAAGATGGTGCAGATTCACTTTTGATCTGCCGAGAAATGGGAAGTGAAAAATTAAAGCTGATTTCCACCACTAATATTGTCACTGAACATCCCTGCACTGTCTCCTGGCTGTGATCTACAGGCATGCTGCTGCCAGTAGGAGCTGGTGCCAGCTACAAACATGTCAAGCTGGTTGGTCCCAGTGGATACCTCAAGTTACCAACTCCTTGGCACAGCACTGCCCTACCTGAGCTTGATGCAATGCTCGCCGAGTCCCCGCAACAGAGAAACAAAACCAGCCTGTTTAAACCAACATCCTCAATGCTTGGGTTAAAACTGGATGCCAGTCAAAGGCATGCATTAGGAAAACCCTGGCACATGCACAGCATCGTGTCCCTTCAGTCAGGAAATCCCCCCCTCCCCTTGAGCACTGTCGGTTTGGCTCTGCGAGGTGGAAGCACTGAGCACAGAGGGGTTTTCATCACTCTGTGTTGCCTCCCCAGACGGCCTGTGCACAGCACAAACTGGTAGAGGCTCCTGCAGCTTCGCCTGGGGATGAGGAAGGATGAAATATTTGCTCATATAGAGCATGGGCCAGATACAGGGGAGATTCAAAATAAAACCCATCTCCCTTTAATGCAGCATCTCCCTATTTTCTCCCAAATTTCAGAATGATGTCACTTAGAGCAGCAGAAATTGCTGCTGTTCCCTGGAACAAAAGAGATCAAAACCTTGTCCTGCTGAATTACTTGGCTAAAGCCATCAAAAGCAGGTTCTGACCCTAACCACCTTGGGGTATGATGTAAAACAAGTTAGTAGAGGAGCTTCTGTGGCAGCACGAACAGCCTGTACATCAGGATCCTTGATCTATACAAACAAAAGAGAAAATGTGGATAAAAGGGGCTAAAGCCACAGAGGGACCTGGTGTTTAACAGAGCTGCCTCTTCTTCTGTGTCGCTGCAATGGCACCGGAGGACAAATGCAAAGTCCTGTGGTCACTGGGCGCTGAAAAAAGGTTTGCAGAAGTTTGGTTTTTTTGGCATATGTCACCTCTTTTGTACAGATCCTTCCCTCAGCCCTGCCTCCTGGAAGACATGAAGTCATCCCACGCAGCCCCGAACCTGCCCAGCATCCCGCCGTGCGCACAGCATCATTTCGCTCACGTCAAACTCCTTTTTATTGACTAGATCTGTAATGTGTGAAGGTCACCGCCTCACTTCACACGTCTCAGCAGTGCTGTATTTCCACATTTAGCCACTTCGGTTTGTCAATATTAACATCTGTTACTATTTAACACCTGCCACTGCTCGAACACACGCGGGTTTTAGCGCAGACCCCACGACCCAGCCTGGCACGCTGCTCTGCACGGCGAGGGGAGGAGGGGACGAGCTGCACGCTCTGATTCATCAGCTCACCCGGGGTGCCCGGACGCCGTCTCGCTCACCCTCCCCGAGGAGCAAGGAAAATCATAGAATCACAGAATGGTAGGGGTTGGAAGGGACCTCTGGAGATCATTGAGTCCAACCCCCCTGCCAGAGCAGGGTCACCCAGGGCAGGCCTCACAGGAACAGATCCAGGCAGGTCTTGAAAGTCTCCAGAGCAGGAGACTCCACAACCTCCCTGGGCCTGTTCCAGGCTCTGTCACTCTCACAGGGAAGTTTTTCCTCATGTTGAGGTGGAACTTCCTGTGTTCCAGCTTGTGGCCATCACCTCTTGTCCTATCACAGGGCACCACAGAAAAGAGCCTGGCCCCTTCTACCCCTCAGATCTTTATAGACATTAATAAGATCCCATCTCAGCCTTCTCTTCTCAAGACTAAAAAGCCCCAGTTCTCTCAGCCTGTCTTCATAGGACAGATGTTCCAGTGAACATCCAGACAGCCCGAGGAGCAGCTCACCTGCTGCAGGGACAGGTGAGGATCAGTGCTGGAAGCTTTTGGAGTTGCAAGCAGCAGCTCTAGCCATGTTCCTGCCATTTGTCCATCAGATCAACAGTTTTCAATGCAGTAGTGGGGAAAAAAACCAACCAACCCGCCCACAGCTCCAAGCTGGGAACTTTCTGTCAAGATTTCTTACAGTTGGAGTTTGGCCTCCCTGGAGTCCTTGTTATTATGAACAAATAAGAGTGCATGGATGTTTGCAGCTCCAAATATTTGTGCGGCTCATGACTCATTTCTTATTCCCCTAACTCTAACGAACGTGTAACGTGGCCGTGGCAGCCGAGTCATAATGAGAGCTGGGCTGATGCTGCAAAATCCCTCTCCAGATGAGAGTCGTCCCAGCATATGGTACTGCTGAACTCAAGGGTTTTTACAGAGATTTTTAGAGTTGCTCCACCCTCACTGTAGACCACTGCGGGCCCCAGTTTTGTGTTTTGCTTTTCCTATTGCCCAACACCAGCTTCCCAACCTCCCCCCCCAAGGATCTAGAGGCTGCAGTGCACCACGCAACGATCAGCTGTGCAATGAAACCCCCAGTCCCATGGCATGTGCCCCAGACCAGAGCTGGCTGACACGGAGCTTAGTCGATAGAGAATATATCAGGCTTTGGGACTCAGGTTAATGCTGGCCACTGAATGGGGCTCTTGGTAGTCAAACAGTAACTTCAAGAGTTATTTTGACAGTGCTTATGTGGCACAGCAAAGCACGAGGCCTCTTGTATTAGCGCAAGGCAACTGGGAATGTCAGATCAAGTAAGAATTGACTCCAAAGCAAACCCAGATGTTACAATTTCACTCTAACTGGCTTTCATTTCCCCAGGCCTTCGTGTTTCCTGGTTGGGAGCGTGAGCAGGAATACCCGCAGCTCAGCCTGCTCCTGGAGAAGCCCTCACAGTTTTGCAGGCTGAGAAGTCTAGAGAAACATCCAAATCCAAGGGAAGGCAAAACCAAAATGGAATCTGTTTAAATGGCTTCATCAAGGCTCATCTGCCACTGTACATCATTGCCTGCAGTCATGACAGTGGCATCTCCAGTAGCCAATACAAAACCGCATAAACCCGAGCAAACACCACTGAACAGATGCAGCTGTTTACTGAACGTCTCTGTGACCACTGGGACAAATTCAATCTTTCTGCTTCTAGGTTTCTTCTGCTGAGCAAGGCTTCACATTTTTACATTCCCTCGAACTACGTGGGATTTCATTTTCTCATGAGTAATGTGTCTCATGAAAGCAACGTCCAACTGAGACATCATTACAAAGCCTCAAAACATTATTTTTGTAGAAAAATCCCAGTAGAATAGAATTTGTATACTCCTATTTAATTGTGTGGACAATTGCTTGCAGATTCTCCAAGCCATGGCAATCAGCCAAGCTCAACAGCTTTAAAAGAGGTTTGAAGCATCAGAGTTTTCCACCTCCCAAACTCCCTCACTCTTCTGACCAGACAAATATAGTTACTGCTGCTTTGCTTTACATGTTCAGGTAAAAATCAAAGTTCCTCATCATTTCACGTATCTGTCCTGAAAGTCCACTGTTTAATATCTGTTCATTTGTTTAAAACAAGTTTTATGTCTATTCAGCTGTACTTGCCTTCTGGGAATTTTACAGACTACTAATTCTATGCAGACAATATCCAGTATAAATAGGAATGACTGGCCACCACTGGCATTCAGTGTTTCTGGTCCTTCTCAGTTCCTAAAGAAGATGAGAAAGAGACATAAAAAAAAAAAAAAAAAAAAAAGGGGGGGGGGAAGAAAAAGAAAAAAAGGGGGAAAAAAGGAAGAAAAAGGAAAAAAG
>JANHGN010021977.1:0-60907 GCA_024605025.1 Megaceryle maxima | reverse complement strand
AAGAGCAGCCTGAGAGGGGAGCTGAGCAATGCTGAGCAAGAGCTAAAGGGCCCCTTTAGGGGGGCAGGAGGATGGGGCCAGACTCTGGTCAGTGGTGCCCAGCAACAGGACAAGGGGCAACAGGCACAAACTGGAATCCAGGAGGTTCCACCTGAACAGGAGGACAACCTTTTTTGCTGTGAGGGTGTCAAAGCCTGGCCCAGGCTGCCCAGAGAGGTTGTGGAGTCTCCTCTGGGGAGATTCCAAACCTGCCTGGACACTGCTCTGGGTGATCCTGCTGGGGCAGGGAGGTGGCACCAGATGATCTCCAGAGGTCCCTTCCAACCCCCACCAATTTGTAATTCTGTGAAAAGAAAAAAAGAAAAAAAGAAAGGGAGAAGGAAAAAAAAAATGAACATATTCCTTCTCCCCAGACTGCAGGAAGCTGTCAGGTCTCCCTCTCCGTACAGCACTGGAAGCTGTAGCACACACAGCTACAGGCAATAGGGGTAACGTGAGGAAGTTAAGTTGGTAACTTAGGAAGCTGATCTTGAATGAACCAGAAATTTAAGCAATCCTAAATCCTTTCTATTCCTCTATTTCTTCCAGTGTCTCTTATTAAATTAGGCCCTTTCATATACAATACTCCCTCTGCCTTCTGCAGAAGCACCAAAATCCTTTTATATATGAGCTTATCATACACTTTCTTTTATTCTTCATGAAGGGACTGGAGGATATTGGGTGATATCAGCAATAGCATAACCCAAGGCTAGTATTAGGTAGTGGTCTTGGTAGTCCTGTGTTGTCATCAGGACAGTTCACACATCCAGGTCCCATGGCCTCAGGAGAACAAGTGATGCTTTGATTCAGAAATACAGATCTAAACAGCTGAAGTGTAAAATATTGAAGTAAGAAGCACTATTACAGATGATAATGAGAAACAGGCTAGAAATCTCTAAAGAGCAGATAAGATTCTCTAAGAGCCAGTCATATGATGCTGCAAAGTGATGGCTGGAGCCCTGAAAAACTGCAGATTTAACTGGAAGGTTTTCACCAAATAACCAAATAATATCAAGATGAAAAAAATAAAAGCTGTTGATACAGTGAACTTCAGCACTGGAGAAAAAAAAAAAAAGAAAAAGGAAAATATAATTTTGATAGTTCTTGCACAGATTTCACAGGACTGGGAACGTATGAAATAAAATCTGACTTTCAGCATCTTCCTTTGCTGCTTTCTCTGCACTTTGCTACAACCTTCTGTCCTTGTTGGTAAATCCCAAGGAAGTGTCCGGAAGATACTCTCTAGAAATAGGAAAGCATACACTAGTACATAAAAGTGGCAATATCCACGTCTACCTTGGTAAGAATCTTCTAGGGCTCAACAATTCCTCTGTAGAGATTTCCTCCAACTGGCCAGTTACCAGTTCATACATACTCAATGGTCCTTGACTATCAAATATCCTCAAAAGGATGAGCAGCAGCAGATTTTTCACGTATTCCTCCCACTCACCCACCAGAAAACAAGCAGTAATATGTGGGAAATGAAGTCAGATAAGCTTTCAGGCCTGCAAATTGCTTCACTTGAGTTCTACCTCAGAAGCAAACTCAATCCCACAGCAGGATTAGTCGGTTTCAGACCACTGGATATCTGTCTTGTAATCAAAGATTTCACCACTTGCCTAATACAGCTTTCTTTTGACATTATTCACAAACCAGAGAGAGCACTCGAATACAAATGTTGTCAAAACCAATGGTTAAAAAAGAAAAATCTTCAGAAAGAGATATTACATTTACTGGTGAACTTGTCCTGACAGCAAGCCTGGCATCTTCCAGTTGTCTTCAGAAAACCAGAGGTGAAAAAGAGAGAGACTTTGCCAGTGTCGGGGCTGATGGCATCAACTCCCAGCCGATGTTAATGGGCTGTGAGGACTGACGAGGCTTTCCCAGGGTTGAGGAGCCACTTCTGAAACCATGATACACTCGCATCGTTAAAGTGAAATGCTCTGCATGAGGCAGAAACAAATTCAGATCACAGGTACAATACATTTCATAATGGTGTGGTCTGGCTAAGCCAATTGCAAGCCAGTAGAAGGCTAATGAGGGAAAATCTACCCAAACATTCACTCTCATTGTAGCTCTGACTCCTTAGTGGGAGGTAAAAGCAGATACTGTTTTCCTGGAAGGGGCATTCGTTACTGTGGGTAACAGCCTCTCCAGATATACTGACTTGGCTTAGAGGCCATATTTGCAAGACATAGTGTTCCTTGAGTCCTCATTTCAGATAATTTCCCTCTATTTACCTCTGAAATATATCCCCGCAGACTTGGAATTTCAATGCAGCACTAACAGTTCATATTACTCCCAGAACATTGCAGAGGCACAGTGCTCACTGCAGACTTTAAAAAGAGTTTTGCAAACAATCAGCAGAGCCAGCCATACATAAACTCCCAGCACAAGTGTTTGCTCCTTTCTGCAGCAGAATGACAAATAGGAAGATGACTAAGAACGTCTCTGTGGGTGTGGCACAGATAGAAGCACCTAATCCCACTAGAAGAAACACAAAAGGTGAGCTAGAGAAATGTTCTTCAGCACCACAATGTCGAACTCATGACCTGAGAGCCAGGAGCTGCGGCTCAGGATGGTCAAAGCAGTGCCTGGATTTTGCAGTGGTGGGGGGTCTGGCGGAGGGACATATTCTTACAGTGGTGGAGCAAGGAGGTGACTTTATAGGCACTCATCCTGAAGAGTAAGATTCATCTTTACTGCTCAAAACACACACAAGAAGTAAATCAGGGTCTCCTGAGCAGCATTTGGAAACAAGGAAATAAGCTTTCCTCATCTGCTGCTTTTTACAGAAGGGGTAAGGGAAGATGTGGAGTGACTCCAGAAATACTTGTCCTTCCCAAGTACCAGATGTGTTGTGCTGACAGCGGTGATCTTGGCAAAAGAAGCAAACCAGGGAAGATAATGAGTGGGAATTTCATGGAAGGAGAATTTTTTATCTTCATCTTCCCATGTGATTCTCCCACTTAGTTTTCTACTAGAAAGGGAATTCACTTGAACATCAAAGAGGGAGACTATTCATACTTCTACCTGGAGAAACATGTCAGCCCCAGATGGACATAGGAATATCTGAGTCTCAACTTTTCAAAATGCCCAGGGATTTTAAACTGGTGACAAATTCCAGGGGTAAAAATTTATCTTTAGAGGATGCTCAAATCACATCAAAGTGTAAGCACAACAACAAGCCACAGATAAAAATAAGGCCCTCAGTTTTGCTCCTCAAATAGCCTCATTGTATGAAATGATACTTCACCTATTATACAGATACAGACACAGAAACCTAACAGGGATCAGAACTTGTAACAAGCAGAATTTGCATTGGTTTTGCCAGAAGCATGTAATGAATTAGTAATCCCCAGCAGAAATTGGAACACTCACAATCCCCGATAGATGAAAGAATGGCTGAAAGTTGTGGCAAAATGCTTTCCTACTTCAAAATGTTCTGCAGTGGGGGGTGGGGGGAGGACAAAATGAATATGAACAAATTTTCATGAGCAGAGTGCTCCCCTTTGATCAGCTCTGCTAGGTAGTAAATACGATACTCACAAGTACATAGGCACTAATTGAATGAGCTGTATGCTTTAGTAATTGGAATTGACTGAAGAGGCTTTGGGTGGGTATTTTCCCAGGACCCCTCTCCTCAGCGTATCCCTTACGTTTCTTGTCTTATTTGCTCACATTTCAATTTTAAATCCCGCCATTCGTAACATGACAGCAGCACTTTCATGAGGCTGCCTGGGCCCAGGGAAGGCTGTCAGAGCTAACATGCTGATCCTAGGAAAGGGAGCCTGATTAAAAACCTCATTGTGTCAGCCAGGCAATCAGATGTTCATTATCTTATGACACACGACTACTGAAATGGAACATTCACATATTTTAAACTTGAGAGATTTGTACTTTAATATAATTATTTTTGAAAGATTCTTCATCAGAAAGGTTAATAAGAGCAATATAGGTTAATAACAGCACTAAGGCAGCTGACATAATCAGATAATTGACCTTATTGATATGTTAAGTGCCCTATGCTTCACCTTGGGATGTGTGACTGCTCTCCACAGTCAATTATCTTATAATGATGCCTGCTTCTTAGGGTCTTATTGCTAAAATATTGGACTTCATCCAAGGTTTTTGGGGTACCCCTGCTTTCCTCCCACAAACTCTCTCCTGTAGGATTTCTGCTCCACTTCCATCCAGAACTATGCTAACATACAACAGGCACTTTGCAGAAATATACTGACTCAGAGAGTGGCATCAATCACCTAGAAATTCAGTTTGTTTCCTACACCAAAACTGAGGTGGACTCCTGTTGTCTCCTTATTCCCTTTCTCTTCCCCTTTGCAGAGGGAGGGGGTTAACAGAGAGTGGCTGTTAAAGGTCTAAGGAGCTGCCCTGACCCTAAACTGGGACACTTGGCTTCATCCTCTCAAGCCGTAGCTGGGAGTGGTGCTCAGGATGCTGCTGTTACTCACATGTGCACCTTCGGCAGATGTGGTGGAGTCTGAATGGGCTCTTAAAGAACTGCCACAGCACACGCTGGCCTTGCTGCTGGGTGATGTGCTGGAGCCATGATACACCCTGAGCAGCCCCTGCCCATGACAGGGGGTTCTCCCACTACTGATGCCCCAGGGAGAGCAAAGAAATTGCTGAGAATCCATCAATGGCAAAAGAGTTTGACAATCATTAGAAAGGGCCGATCCAGAGATGCTGCTGGGTCCCCAGGCAGACTGCCCCTGCCCAGTGCCCAGCTTTAGGAATCCTTCCATAACCTGATCTCGCTCGTGTCCATGCAAATGCTGCTCTTATCTCAAGGGTGGCAAAATTAATTCACGACATGCCAGAGAGTTTAAAGTTTTGGCTACATTTGGGTTTCTTTTTCCTCAAAACAAAACATGCTTCAGGGGGAAGAGGACAGGATTTGGGAAGAAAACCAGAAAGTGCTGAACTATGAGCTACAGGTGCCAGGAGTTGGCAAAGCACCTGTGATCCCGGGCGTCCACCTCGTGCCTCCCAGTCCCCCTCTCTATCTGCCGTCTGCTCTCCTTCCCAGGCACGCTCTAAAACATTTAATTCGCTCAACACCGAATCCTCTTGTCACCTAATGGGCTTAAAATTGGGATAATATCCAGCTAAAAGGCATTAGCTAATTTTGTGAGAGGCCAGGTACGAATCGACACTTCCGAGAGCAGAGCCGAACGGGGCTGCGACGCGGAGGCCGGCGGAGCCTCAGATTTACTCCGCAACCACTGTGAAAATGAGGGTTGGAGGGGAAGCCATTATTTCAGAGGCATTTTCTAGTTCTTCCCCAGCATGTCTTTGAAGTGCTCTGTGGTATTTTCACCTCTAACTGATGTAAATGGCAGGCCAGTTTAATGCTGTCCTGCAGTTTAACAAATGGGATGGCAAAATGTAATGGGAAGCTGCTCTTTGGTAGCCTCTCAGGCAGGACCCTCCAGCAGCAATCTGCTGTGCTCCAGGCTTCTCACAGCCATGAGAAATGAAGGATTGCACTCCACTATTTATTAGTAAACCTGTTCTCTGCAGTTTTACCTGATGGGACTGCTATGATCATCATAATTCAACAAATAAAATTTAATCTGTGTGATGTGCTATCAGTTAATATCTTAACAGGGATATGTTTGCAGCGGTTTTAGCCCAGTAGTCCAATTAAGTTGTGCAGGCAGGGCATCTTCCATAATCTAAGGCACTTTGAAAGCTTTGGGGATGTATCTACTGAAAGAAAATTGCCTCATCCTGGCACCAGTACTTTCAGCAAGACAACACAGGGCTGTAGTTACCTCTGTGAGCCAAAGAATAAAAATACAAAAGGTGGATTAGGCCAAAGCAAATCAAAATTGCCCAGGAAACGCTAAAATAATTTCCAACTAAATTTCTGCCTGACAATCTCCTGCCTGCAGGGCAGTGGGCACAGCCATTAGTTCAGAAGCCACGCTGGCCATCAAGGGTCCCTTAGTTCCCTCTCAAAACTGGCTTTTCATTTTCAGGGATAGAGGACAGATGGCCAGCTTTAGTTTGGCACTACCCCTCTTACCTCGTTGCCTTTTATTCATTTTTAACACACAACCCTTGGACTGCTGGGAATGTCTTAGAAAATGCAGATTAAATGCAATTAAAGAGATGAGGAAGAAGGGAGCCTATAGGATGCTTTTAGCTGCTTTCCAGCTCATATGGAAACACATAATATAAGGTGATCATGTCTGGTCTAGGAAGAGTACACGTGAGGGCAGAGGAGAGATTGCAGTTGTGCAATATGCTTTAAAGTTTCCAGAAAAAGAGGCTCTACACACAAATAGACATTCACATTTTCATCTCTCTCCAGTGATAAGGTTTTACAGTCCTTCCCATAATATTATCTATTAGTAGCCACAAAGCATCCAAGCAGAACAAATGATTTTAAAGGAACCAAGAAAAAATATGAGCACAGAGTTAACATGTTTTGCTTCTGATCCACCACAAAGTAGACCAGAAAATGAGATAGGTCCTATTAAATATATCATCTTAGTGATACATGGGGCAGGGGGAGGCAGACCCAGAAGGACACACCTGACCAAGCCACATTTTGGGATGCAGTTGTTCCATGGACAAGTGAAAACATCAGTTGAAAATATCCTGGTGCTCTAACTTCAATCTGAAAAGGATTGTCAGATCACCTTTAGAGTGCCATGATTTTTTTTGCCCAGTCACTTCTTTGGGAGGAACTCAAAGGACTGAGGATTTGGCCTGAGAAACTCAGTGTGTCCCATGTTGGAGAGCTCTGCTCCCATTGTAAGGATGCTTCCCTGCCCTGCAGTTCTGGCAGCCTTTCAGGGACATTCACTGGGATGAATTTCAACCTCTGTGTGTGTCATAGAATCACAGAATGGTTTGGGTTGGAAGTGACCTTCAAAATCACCTCGTTCCAACCCCCCTGCCACAGGCAGAGACACCTCCCTCTAGACCAGGTTGCTCAAAGCCTCATCCAACCTGACCTTAAACACTTCCAGTGATGAAGCATCCACAGCTTCCCCAGGCAGCCTGCTCCAGTGTCTCAGCATTCCCAGAGTGAAGAACTTCTTCCCAACTTCCACAGTATTTCCTCCCTGCTGTTCCAGTGCACCTCTGTTAATGCCCAGTAACACTCAGAGGAGCATGGCCAGTGCCCCATGTTTGTGCAGGGGGGAAAGTCTCTGCCTGCCAGAAGTTTCAAGCTGGAGACAGACAGTGACCAGCGAGAGCCTGCCCTCATTTTATGAGTAAAAGGTTGGCTGTAGCCTTTTGGATATGAATTGGGTGGTAATTATGAACCTGACTGACTTTTTAGACACCGAAGCGAAGTCTTTCAAAAAGCTCAGGGGTTTGGTCTGTTGTTATCAATTAAAATGATAGCTTCTCACAGCAGATCTGGGCCACTGCCAGTGAGCTGCTGTGGCTCAGGAGGAGCAACTGTAGGGCTCCTCTTCCCCAAGGCGAGTCCATCTGCATAAGGGATAAGATGTGCAGAATGGCTCAGTTGCCCTAACTCTGTCCCAGATGATGCTCAATGCTGGGTACTGAGTAGAAGCAGGCTTAGATCAACCCTCAACTGCACTGAAAATCCCATCTTTTCTCTTTGAATAAACGTCAGCCAAACTAAGACAGCTCACACTGTTTTCAAGTGCCATAAATATTACCAAGTCTGCAGAAAGTACTGGCCAGATCTCACAGAACACTCTGGTGGATGGAGCTACTAGAGAAATCATGACAATGTAAAGCTAGCGAACATCTGCTCACCTGGGAGGGAGGAGAAGGAAGGAGCAAGGTGCTGGTCTAAATGTCCCTGTGGAGAAAGAGGCTCCAAAATGAGCTGAGCCCTAATTAGGCATGAAGGAAACCTGTGAACATCCTAATCCATGCAAAACATTTCAATCGGCGTTCACATCACATTAGACATCAGAGAATCAAAAGACACGACACAAATCCCTGAGAAGCAGCTTCAGAATTTCCACTGCTTACAGAAGTGTTTGGTTTAGGCCAGTGAGAATCTCTGGAGCAAGGACTCCTGCTTGCCTGTTTTACTGAATCAACTACCAGGCCATTTATGACAGCATACAAATAATATAGAGCAGTCATTAACAAATTATAAAGTGCAGCGTGATACAAACACTGAGCTGAACCCATTTCCTCTCCTGAAGTTGTACAGCAGAGCCGACACTGGCAACTGCACTTCAGAAAATACACTATTGGTACAAAAGTTGAAAAATACCACTGTCATAATTAGATTTTCCATTAGGCTTGTGTGGCATAATTAAAAATGTAATTTCTCTGTAAGCACATAGCAGCGCTCTAGGAAAAGGATGTCACTTCTTATTAAGGGCATATGCAGGTACTTTAGCTAACCACATAAATTGATTAAGTACTAAACTAGGCAATGGAGTCTAATTGTTTTGAACAAATACCTACTTACTGCATGTGAAAGGACACATGGCCTTGCCCGTTGGAAAGCGTAATTTATTCCAACAACTACTAACTTTCCTGTTGAATGCCATTTAGCTCAGCTCCAGGTGCCCCAATGTGTCCCAGGGATGCCAGGGAAGCCACTTGCAGCCTTATCAGAGAGCAGCAGCTCTTGAAGTCGAAGGATGCAGATGAAAGGAGAGCATGACAGAGCACCAAGTGCAGGACTGGGATGTGCCCCTGTCCCTCTGCAGCTCCAGGTGAGCCCTGGAGCCACTTTGGGCATCTCTTGGCCCACGGCAGACGGCAGATTGCAATAGCTTAACCCTCCTTTGCAAAGCACTGGCTGATGCCCCTCCCCGTGTATTTCTCGCTGAGATTTACAAAGGAGCAGAAGGGAGCCAGCTGTGAAAATCAGATAAGCTCCTCTGAAATTCCTAGCTGCTATTATTAGCCCGATTTGACATATTTTTACTCAAGCAGGCAGTTGTGCTTTGTGCGAGCCCAGGGCAGGACCTAGCACTCTGCTCTTCACAGGCGTGTGGGATATTCCCAAGTCCTCAAAAAGTCTTGGAGGAACCTCTGAAAAAACCCACCATGGCTTATATTTCCAGGAAGGATTTCTGCAGTGTTTAGCAACTCCTAAAGCAGCAGCACTGAAACAATGAGCTATGCAGCCTCTCAGGACAACTCCCCCAGCTCATGACCAGGCAGCTGCTTGCCTGGTCAAGCTCAGCCCTGCTTCTGACACAGAGATGGGCAGGGAACTGGCAAGTAACACAAATGCAGTGGGACTGTCTGCCTGGGTGCTGTCCCAGCAGCACTTGAGGAGCTCAGGGAGGAAGCAGAGCTTCCCAACATGAACTTAAAATACAGCTGATGCAAGAAAGAAGTACCTGCCAGGCTGGCAGGATTTGAAACAGCAAGCCTGATTCTCCCAGCACTGTGATTTCCTGGTGGTGTGCTTGTGTAAAGTCACCTTAGCTTTGCCTGCTAATAAATGAGAAGACAATCTGACCCAGCGCCTTCATTGACAAGCTCTGCAAAAGACTCCTCGGGAATATTTTATTCCTCCCACATTAGGAACTTACAGAACATACAGAGAAATTTACCATCACATAATGATCCCTATTATGCAAAGCGAGGCTGACAAAATTTCCATCATCACATCCCTGACAAGTACTCAGAACTGCGGGGGCTTTCAGGATTTCTCTTGAAAAAAAAAAAAAACCAAAAAAGACCTGCAAAGCAGCTTTAATATCCTAAATACAGAGCGGGAACTTGGTCCTCTCCCTATTCACAAACACCTTAAATACATCTCCTTCCTTCACAGCTCGTTAATCCCTACTCCTCTGCTCTTCAGCCATTGAAATTCTTTCCACAGATCTAACCCAGCAGAGGTGTTTATATCATGTTTAATCAGCACTTGCAAGCTCTGAATGCCCCTCATGACCTTACTGGTTTTTGAGTGGCCAAAGTTCATTATAAAATCAGCTGAGTGCGATGGTGAGGACCTTGCTGGAGCCTGAAGCCCTTGTCTCCTTTGTTACCAAACCACAACCCCCCCCCGACATGTTTTCTCCTATTTGTGCATCCAAAAATTCCCATTGAATGGCTCGATTATCATTGAGACGTTGATTAAAACCCTGGGTCTGAAGGACATTTGGCACTGCGCTGCTTTAGGGCAGCACTGCACACTGCGGGGTGCCAACCTGAGCCAGCGGCTCTTGTACTGGAGGCTTCAAAGGGGCCAACCCTGACCCCAAACCTCTGACCAGTGACACCGGTGGGTGATTTGCTTTGTTAATTAGCGTGGTCTGCACACACACACAGAGCTGCCTTCTGGGCAGCTTCCATCTTCCTCACTGCCATTTTAAGACTGATATAAGTAAATAACAAAGAAACGCGTGTGAGGAGCGAGCACATGGGGCTCACAGGCACCCACTGGCTGGTTTGTTCCTTTCTGCGCGTCCACATTTCCCCTCCATCTCAGATCTGCACTTTTGCTGCTCCGATGTCTTTACTTGTTCCACCAGAGCTACTCAGACCCTCTCAACCTGGGTCTCTTTGCCTCTCTCCAGCCTCCCTAACCAACCTTCTTCCCTCTGCTTCTCAGCAGAGGAAAGAGCAGAGACTTGAGGAAGTTAATGAACCTCACACCGGGGTTACCGCTTCCAGCGCTCTCCTTCTCGCGCACGCTGCGGGCCAGGCACGCACGTGAGCCCCAGAGCAGTAATTAAGGGATTTTAGGAGGATAATGCCCTCGGAGGGCTTCGGCAGATTGACACATGGTATTTCTTCTTAATAATGACTGTCCTGAAACGTATCGGATCCGTGTGCTGCTGTGTTTCCGGCAATTTGTAAGAACTGTTCAATGTGTAGCCAGCTGGAACGCACAACAGCACATAATTGTTCTATTACTACAGACTTCAATTGTTTCTCTTTTATTCATTAAATGGCCATTTATTGGAAGAAAGGTCCTTTTTTAGATGCATTTTTACACAGCTCTAGATTGGACTTGCCAGGACTGAACAAGGGCAGACCTTCCCTATTCTCACTGTGCTCTTGGAAGTAAAATGAGGAGCACAAATGCTGGAATTTTTGTTTTTTAATGGAGATGTTGAAAGCCTTTTACATTCTGCTTCGGAACAAAAACGAGGCCTTTTGAAATGTTGCATGGGAGTCAAGGGAGAAGGCCACCCACGCTGCCTATGGGAGAGGCAGGAGCAAGGGTCTGGTCGGCAGCAGCCCTGAGCGTGTCTCTTTTGAATCAAGACAGCACCCAAGGACTAACATGAGGCAGGAAGGATGGCTATTGAGAAAAGCCACACAGGGCAAGGGAGAAAACCAGCTCTCTGGAGCTTACAATGCTCACCTGGAAGTCAGGAGACGTGACAACTTGCACTGAGGTCTCAAGTGAGTGCCCAGATGGCAGTGTGAGTCTCTGTTTTAGACCAGCAGTTCCACAACAAGCCAGGAATTTCTTGACAAAGAGCTCACCAAAGGCAAGAACCATACCCCCCGCAGACTTGAAAAGCACTGTAGAACTGCCTGCCTTGAGAACTGTTTCCCTTACAATCGGTATTATCTTGATTTGCAAATGTTTTACATAAGAACCAAAACCCAAATCCAGGAACATCAGGTCTGAGATTCCCAATTCTCATTTCAGCTGTTGCTTCCCCAGCAGAAGAGGGACATTTTAACCAGTGCCTTCTGGTCAGACCACACCTGGCAAGCTAAGGCTGACCTATACTTCACTCTACAACAGAAAAGTGAAACATCACATTAAAATGTATATACAGGAGGAAATTCCTCTTGCTGTCCTAGCCTTCCTTTAAGCTGTTGAAGCAGCATAAAAAAAAAAAAAGGAAAAAAGAAAAAAAAAGCACCAAGACGTAATTGTTTCCTGTGCAAATGTTGTGCCAGACTTTATTTTTATGGGCTGTATTTATTGACTTTAGCTATTTTTCCAGTATGCTGCACAGCGTTAGACTTGGCAGGAAGTCTTACAAAGTGAAATAACATCTCTGAAAAAGTGAGAATTCTCATTGCTTGGCATGGCCAAAGAAAACTCCAGCCAAGCAAACTTATGACCTTCTCTCCTGTCAGGCACAATCCCAGGCCAGACCAGCCACTAGACCAGACTCTTCATTCCTTTGAAGAAACCAGAAGATCCAAAATGGGGGGGGGTCTGATGCAACACTGAAGTGAAGCCATTTGCCCCCATCTGCTCTACTCCTCACTTCCACCAGCAGCACCCACTTCCCAACGCAGTAACAAGCAGAGATTTGTACTTTGCATAGAAACTAATTTGTTTTCAGGGGAGCAAAATAAGACACCCAGTCTCACCAGGAGCCATTAGTGATTTAATCGTAGCTGTTTAAGAGTTAGGTCTTAATGTGCCTGTCAACTCCAGGCACTTGCTGCACTTCCCAGGATTTTCTATGTATGCATCTGAGACAGATGTCTCCAAGGCAATCAGAAAAGTCCCCCAGTATACACTGAAGAAGACAGAAGACAACTGAAGAGATTTATGTTGGATGGAATGACAAGCTCAAGAGTTTAACTGCACATGGCATTTCTGGAAGCTTGCCAGCTCCAAGTTTAGTGTGTTTTGTGTACTTCACTCATAACTGTTTATTGTGACAGGTAAACACTTGTTTTGAAAGCTTGCAGGCGTACTATTAAAACAGAAGTGTTCCTGACATAGTCAAGCTGTGCTGTCAAATGTTTATCTTTTGAATGATGAATGCTGGCTTTCCCTTTCGTTCCTCTCAGTCTGCATGGAACAGATTTGAACAGTCTCTCCCAACTTGCTTGGGCTCATTTCACCTGGGGGACTCAGCAGAAAGCTGATGGGTCAGGGAACAGCCCATATGCCAATGAATGAAGGTGACGCAGAGAACAAAGGAGGAGCAAGAGGGCAAGAGCAAGCTCAGCGCCAGGTCTGTCTGCAAATGTAAATGCAGATGTTGAGTCTTAGAAAGCAGACTAGACAAGTTTCAAGAGAAAGGGCGAATTCCAGCGCTCTGAGCATCTCCGAGACACATTTCACAAGTCAAATTCTGGAGACTTATACTAAGTAAAAAAGTTAGAAGCAACTGTAACAATTTTTTGACAATACTATTTTCCATCTTTTTTTTTTTTTTTTCTTTAAGTAAGAAACTAGAAAATCTGGAAACAGTTAAGTCCCAGTATTGGATGTATACATAGTCTGTGAAACTGCAGATGATCATAATGTTATTGGCAGAAATGAACAAAGAGTTTTCTGGGCGAGAATTAAAATTCTCCACTTGGTGCAAACATGCCTTCTACCAAACCAGCAGAAAAGCCTGTGAAAAAAAAGCCCAATAATTTCTGTGTATCTTAGTGTAATTGGAAATGTTAAAAGGCTGTGGAATTCAGCACTGATCCCATGGGCTTTCAAGTGGAATTCAGATATTTCACAGTGTGTCAGTTATAGATTGAGACATAAGACTTTGGGGAAAATGTACAATCTTTGATTAGATGAAATAGCATCAGATTTCCATGAAAATGCAAATGCTTAATGAATTCCTTTGCTAATGTAGTTCTGCTGCTTCTTTGTTCCATTGCAGTGCTACTTCAACCACGGGTTTTGCTGACCTGCACTGGATTGTAGCACTGGGGCCAATTTAACCAGCACCACTGTAACGGTTTCCTGCTGGGGGCACATGAACCAGGAGGAGAATCGATAATTTATGACTGATTTGAGGAAATGAGTCTGACACAACATGTAAACCATGAAACTGCCAGCCGCAGGAGCCACTGGAAGTGTTCACCTCACACAGGAGTCAAAGAAAGACTGAATAATCATCAGAATATTGAAAATACTAAGGATCACAAGAATAAAAAAACCCAAACAAGTACTTTAATGTCTTTTTGGAAGCAAGTGCTTAGACAGTACCTAATTACAAGGGCAAAAGAAGAACAGAGCCCCTCATCACTAAATCTCTAAATTCAGAAGGTCCATATCCCTGCTTACTGTGCAGAGGTTGGCCTGTAGAAAAGCTCATACACTAAATTAGACTATTTCAGCAGAAGGTGGAATTAGGACTTTACTGCCTGGGGAGACACATATATTATACCTTTGATCCATGCTTAACACAGAGAATTTGTGCAGGGTCGTTACTCAGTGGAGTGATTGCTCCAAACCCATTACAGAGTGCACACATTGCATCCCTCTGGCAGGAACATCTGGTGACCCATAAAGCAGCCGAAGCAGCGGAGCTGTGGCAGAGCTTCTCGGGCAGGTTTATGTACCGCACATCAAAACTCCAGCCGGCAGCTCCCGCAGGAGCTCCTGCGAGGTGCCACCTCGAGGGCTGGGCTCACTTCACCCAGCCTGGAGCCTTCTCCAGCAGGCTGCATTGTGCTGGGCAGAAGGGGCTGTGAGACAGAGACACAAGCCCAGGGAAGGGGTATAGTGGGAGCCAGACTCTAACTGGTACTCCAGCTCCTCACAGTTTCTGGATGAGCAGAGCGACTCTGGGCTGCATCACTGCTACAAGCCACGTTACCACTATGAGATTGGGTATTTACGGTCCTGAAGCCAGATTCACTTTTTTAACCAAACCACGGCCCTAGCAAGGGGAGCAGTTTAGACAAGGGGTGCAGTTCAGACAAGGGGTGAAAAAGCACTAGGCCATCATTCGATCTGCTCTTTCAGCCTAAAATATTTCTCCTTCCTTTCCCCCTTACAGCTGTTTCTTCAGGTGCAGATGTGGCATGACATCCAAATATAAATCACCAGAAGCTGCCACTGACTTCAATGCACGCCAGGAGTTACCACACCACAGACACCTCCTTGGGTGCTGAGTATCCCCCCCACAAGCCCTGCTGAAGTCTGTACAGAAACAGGCTGGCTACAAAGGGGCTTCTGTCTTTTCTTCCCCCCAAATTTGGTGATCAACAGAGCAAACTACTTCATTTTCCTCCTAATGAAAAGCATAGTGTGTCCTGTGCAGAACAAGAGGTGATCCCTGTGCCAAGAGTCTACGCTAACTATTGCTTTTGTCCTGTCAAATAAAAAGCACACGGAAAAGGCAGTAATAAAAAAGCATTAAGACTCACACAAGGCTTGTTAAATGATTTAAATCCTCATAATGTATAGCATTTTCCTGGTAATTAAGTTCAAACACTGAGTCGGGCTAAATGCTTACTACCATTAGATAACGCTTTAAATGCTCCCTCACACTCAGATATTTTTTGCTCTACCACAACCCTGACAATTGAAGGTAGTTACTTTGAAAAGCACAGGAATTGCTTCCTATAGATGGGGCCCAGCACAGCAGGGCAAAGCCCACTGCACGCTCCCCTTACACAACTGCTCAGCTCAGTCAGACCCCAGCTCTCACAAAAAAAAAAAAAACAACCCAAAACAACTGGCTGGAATATGTGGCTTCTACATCAAAAAAGAACAGAAAACTTGGAAAGAGGCAGGAGAAAGGAGAGGAAGTGCATTTTTATGTGAAGGCGGGGGGGGAAGTAGATGCCCTCTGCTCATGTTTCTATTTTAGTTTTCTAAAGTTTGCACTAAAAAATAAAAACAAAAACCAAACCCAAACCAAACAATTTAAAGAGAAAGTCCTGCCCTGGTAACAAGCTATTTACCCATAAGCAAAGCTCAATGGTTCCTCCCATTTTCTTTCCCACTTTTTCCTCCCTCTTCCTGCTGCTATTTCCCCTGTATTTATCTGTTCTTGGTTCACACATGGCAGCTCTCTGCATTCAGTTACACCCAGCTGTGCCACCCAACACATTCTCTACAAACCAATTATTTCGATTAGAAAAACACGATGCCTTCTACTCGGAAATACATTACTCAGATGGGAGGGTTTGATCCCATGCAGTAAAAGACAATCACACTCATCACACCTACACACGTAATCCCATCACTCACAAGACCATCTGAACAGCACGTTGTCCAATTTAGACCACAATCTCATTTAATAATTTGTTTGAAACACAACCAGATCGAGGCAGTATTGCAATATAAGTGCAGCAGGTAGATGTGATGCACATACATCCTCTACCATTTAGTCTGCCAACGTACAAAGCCCAGTGGGTTACGTGACATTGCTAACTCTTGCTTGGCAAGGGTGGGGAAATAAAATGCAGATACTCAGTAAATGCTTCAGGTGAAGCCTTCAACCGCTTGAAGTTACACAAAAAAGTTCTTGAAATTTAGGTCTATTTTCAAAATCCTCCCAGGCTGGCTTCATATATCATCCAAGCTGAAACTGTTCTCATGATATATTATCCATGGAGACTGCACTACATCATCAGAGTTCTGACACTGCCATGTTCAGGGTATGCGAGGATACAACGTAATGAATTACAACAGCGGACATTGACAAATACACTTTAGGGGAAGTTTAAATTAATTTTTTTAGCTGCTTGCAGTTGGCTTAGAAAGTAATTTTTATTAAATAAACTAGTAGGAGAGTGGGTAGATTCAGAGCCCTTGAGAAAACGAACAGCAGAGCTGAGAGAACGCAGGACAGAGCGCGAGGAAGAAATTTCAACTGTGAGATTAATGTGCTCTGTGATTTTGGAGAAATCAGCTGGGCCAAATCCTGAAGCAGGCCAAATCCCCGCAAGCAGACAGCTCTGCTGAAGCCCACATGTGTCTGGACCAAACTCAGATGCCAAGTTCAGAGGTGCAATCCCATGTTTGTGGACTGGACATCAAACATTTCCCACTGACTCCAGTGGGTGATGTGTTGTTGCAAGCACCTGGTACAAAAGGTGTACGGTGCGTCAAAGGGATGCAGCAAAGGGGCTCTCACCTGGAAAATTCATATTCATCCAATACTGGGTTTTTCATAAAAATAAACAAGTAATAACAATATGAAAAGGATATGGTACAGCTGACAAAGCCAAACAAAAAAGCCTTTCATGAGCAGCAAAATCTAGTACCTTCCAGAAAGCCCAGAATGCTAAACATCTTTTCCTCTGAAGGAATCTTTTGTCATTTCATGGGGAATCAATTAACTACAGTGTCTTATTCAGGTAGACGTCAGATTAGTACCATATCCCTTCACTATAGATAATTAACCTCAGTTTCTGAATTAGCAGCAAAATAAGCCAGTTATTAGTTTTTATAATGACTAGAACTCAATATTTTGGGTAGTTAAACACCCAAGAG
Organism: Megaceryle maxima; assembly: GCA_024605025.1. Taxonomy (NCBI): domain Eukaryota; kingdom Metazoa; phylum Chordata; class Aves; order Coraciiformes; family Cerylidae; genus Megaceryle; species Megaceryle maxima. Next base: position 43,767 of record JANHGN010021977.1, on the reverse strand, counting down.
TTTAAATTAAAATAGACATCTGACAGAAATCCCTGAAGTGTTCTTCAGATCATTAATACTATAAATTCCACAGTAGATTGAACTGACAATGTTCCCTTTTCCTTCTGGAGCACTCCAAAGGGATGAGCTACTCCCTCGAATCAGCATTCAGTTTGATCTCTGAAATAATCTCTCCTTGATACCTAAAGCCTCAAGGCCAACAGAATAGTTAAACTCATATCCTCCTCTTACCAGAAGTGTTCTGTCTAGTCAAGTGAGAAGAATAAAAGGGAAAAAAAAAAAATGAAGAAAAGCCTACTTTCCAGGTCTACCTACAGACCACTCCATACGTTACCAAGACAAACTGATGCTCACACCCAAGAGTACAGTCTTGGCTGGGGTCTCAGCCCAGGGCAGCAGAGCACAGTGCACCAGAAGCTGGGGCAGATCATGGAGCTGTCAGATGGGGAGAGAGTGGGCTCTCCACAGTTCCCCTGTGATCCTAATGAGCACTTAAGTCTCTCTACACCTCAGGTCTCCTGCAGCGAGAGTGTGGAGCACAAGGGCAAAAGCACATGCATGAGGCAACAGGGCCCAGGGATCTTGAGATGCTGCTTCATTCCCCTGCCCCACAGCTGTATCATCTCAAGTGTCTCATCTCTGGGATATGCTCTTCCTCAGCATCCCCACCATGAGCTGAACACTGCTCACCATCAAGTCTAACACCTAGCCTGCAGCCTATTCTGATGCAAAAGGAGCCTGTTATGTGATGTCCTACCTATATTTGCCTTTTCTTCCCAGGAACATGACACTGAGACTTGCAGCACTTCAGGTCCAGTCTTTACTTTCCTCTACTCATAGAGTCCCTTTCTGCAGAACTGCTGCCTCTTCCTCCTCCTCTGTGCATTGATTATTCCAGCCCAACTTTCATTCCTTGCACTTGCCTCTGATTTAATTCCCCCCCTTTTTTTTTTTTTTCCTCAAACCATTTCTGCAATTTGTTCAACTCATTTGAATTCTCATCCTCTTGTCCAATATATTTGCAGTCCTTCCTAGCTTGGTGCCACCTGTAAATTTAATAAGCATACTATCTATTCCATCATCCAGGTTGTTAATGGAAATGTTGAACAAAACCAATTGCCTCTCTCCTCTCCAAGCCTCAGTCAGTCTGTCTGTCCCTATTAAGGGCTTGCAGGGGATATTTCCCTCGCAGAGAGGTGAAGGTACATCTAACACTGACTTCTGTGGGAGCTGTTACATCTCCCAGTGTGGTCAGGGAGTCCCAAAGGCAGTGACACAAACCCTGAACACGCTGCTTGGTGCACTGCAGACCTTACCAGAGGTGTGCTTTATTCCATTTTAGCTCCAACCAGCTATGCATAACACCACAAAGGAAAGAAAGCGAGAATAAAAGCTCTAGGGATTGTCCTGCTGCAAGTAAAACGCGTATTCTTAGAGAAATGAATGTTTACCTTCCCATTTATGGGAATCAATTAGCGATAAATATCCCCAGGGCATAGAAGAGCCTAACACAGATAACAAAGGATATGCCCCAAATAATGGAGGATTAGAAAGAGGCAGAGACAAGTAATAAAATATCAGCTGCAGATGCCACTTGAGAAAATTGCAAAACAGAGAAGAGTAAGTAGCTGCAGAAGGAAAGAAAGCAAGAGGTGACGAGAAGATTGCAGTAGCAGTAAAGATAAATGATGAGGGTGCTTTTTGAGTATATATGCTAGAGTTAAAAGAGTTCGGTGTGGAGACAGCAAGGTCTCCGGAAGAATAGAAGGGTAATTTATAAACAAAAAAGCCAGACAGGGCTTCTATGCCCCAAAAAAGTATCTTTTTTTTTTTTTTTTTCCCCTTCTTCCCCCTTCTATCAGTTGCTCTCAGAAAAGATATTACCTTTCCCTACAAACCTTACCTCTTGACAGTACCAAAATAGAAAGATATATTTGCCCTGGCACTCTGAAAGGACAATGGGAAATAGATGTTGAGAGCCTAAAGAGAAAGAAACATTTTAAGAATGAAAAAGGACCCGAGTTAAAGCTTCTCGGGAATTACATTTTATCCCATGAAAAATGTCACCAAAAAGGAATAAAAATTGGTTCCCCTTTCTCAATAGCTTCATTTTTGCCAGAATGTTTTTATCAAAAAATGAAATCTTTTCATCAAAAACCTCTAGGCCCCCAAACAAAACATATGTAGCTTTAAAGCAAACTGAAGCTTCCTATTTGGGCCTTTTAGAGCTTTGTAGCATTACTGCAATAGCAATCATGAAGAACGAGCATCTCCAGGCAATTTAAATTTTTTTTTTTTTTTTTTTAATTTTTTTAAACCCCTCACTAGGCTTTTAATATTGATTTTTGCTGGCTTTTAAACAAAACCAGTAATAAAAAGTGGAAAAAGGACAGAAGGTGATCTGGCTCCATGCAAGGTGGATGGGAAACACTGCCTGGGGAAGCGTGGGTGCAGGTAGCCAACAATTGCTGGACTCAGGTTGGGCTGCTGCAGGGGACATTGGCATCTACAGGACTCGCATGGGCAGCCCTTGGGGAGAGGGCAAGAGGACACAGAGCTCTGAGGTGTGGGCAGCAGTCTCAAAGCAGGCATCGGTGCTTTTTGGTGCCAGGTATACATCCCCAGCAGCACCATCCTCTTTGGGATCTGCTCTTCTTTTGACACCCTCCTTCCCACAGGCTCCATCTGGCCCTGGGTCACCCCCAGTTCTTCTCCCTTCTACTACTGCTCTGGACAAGTAACATCTCATTGCTGGACTCATCTGCCCTGCCTGGCACCTCTCCTACCCAGGCCTTGCTGGCAGTAAAGAGCAAAAGGAGTAAACAGGGAGTAAGCCAGGAGGTGAGGGAAGAGCTGGTTTCATTTGGGGAAATTTTGTTGCTGTTTTTGGTTCTCAGCACATCAGCAGAAACGCAAGGCTTGTCAGGAGGCTGCTCCCAATCCACTAATTACTGGAGGTGCCTCTTGCTCTGCCCTGTCTTGATCTTACACTGTGTGATCACTTTATTATTCAGTTTTGTTTTATTATTCAGTTTGATTTGGCAGCTGCCTGAGAAACCTAAGGCTACTCAAGCTGTATATTTTAAGAACTTTAAAATCTGTTGATATAAATTCTTTTAAAGTCTTCAGGCCTGAGTCAACATTGTTAATTCTGAAGCTCCAGCCCATCAACTTGGCAGGACACTTCCCACCCGATCGCACACACGTACGCACCCAGCTCAGCAGCAGTTTAAACAGGGATCTTGCTGCTGAAGACTTTTCCTCTGACTCACGGCCAGCCTGACTCGGGGCCATCGTTCCGAGGGCTTCAGCACAGAAAGAAAATGTTCAGCCATTTAGACAGTGCCAGAACTGGGCACTTAAGAGGAGAGAAAACATGATTTCTGGCAGGGAATTAGAACAGTTTACTGCACAAGTCCCTTTTGCTCTGGTGGGGATAGGGGTGCTAACCTGCTGGTTCTTCTTTAAAGGCTTGTAGTGAGACTTTCTCAGTCACATCAAGCACCCTCCCTCTCCCCCTCTCTGTCAGACCAGGGGGAATTTTGGACCCTTCTCCAGGTGGAAGCTGTCCCTCTGCAAGGAGCTAAGAAAATCCCTCACCTCGCTTTATTGGGTCCTTGGATCTCATCTCTCCAAGGGAGAGATCTGCAGGTTGTTTAATGTTCAGGTTTGATTTCCTTCCGTACTTTGATTTCAGATTACTCACCCTCCTCTCAGCCTTTTCATGATCAAAACTAAGATCCAGCTTCCCCCCTCTAACTTCAAACAGTTTTAATCCTGCCTCCCTAACATCTATTTTCCTTCTAATTCCCTGAAGAATTTCTCTTCTGGGATCACCCCTGTTCACATTCTCTTACATGTTCAAAGTCCTTCACATTCCTCTTTCATCCATGCCGTGCTCCCCTATCACAGACTCCTCTGATTCCACTTCCTCAAGGGCAGCAATGTGTATTTTCATCCACAACTTGAACAGGTTAGAAGAGCTGGATCCTCACTGTCACTCTGTGTTCACACATCAGAGGGCCAAAGAGAACCCAGGAGACAATTCAGCTGCTCACAGGGAGGCTTAGCCAGGGCTCTCCTGCTCAAACACAGCAGCAGTGCAAAAGGCTTCATCCATGCACAGAATTACTCCTGAGGTGTAGCAGTCATCCAGCTTGCATCTGGCAACCACAGCACAGTAATATCTTCTGTCCACTGGTGGATGCTGCAGGGCTTGGTGTGGGGGTCACTCTTTGCTAACGGCCAGAGAGGAGGAACCACCACTCAAAATACATTTCTTTTTATCTGTAGGGACTTGGTATTTTCTTTAATATAGTCCTGTAATGTCATCACCTTGTAGTCAGCAGGTTGAGAAGGTACATGTCACTACTAAATGACTACATACTGTTAAGGGGCTTTGTTTAAACTGTTTTCATTAACTTCCCTTCTCAGTGCTACAATAAGTCTTTAATTAGTCTTTACTCTGCTGCCTGCAGTGTTCCCCATCTCTTCGAGGCTTTCCAATAACAAAAAAAGTTCCTGATACCTCCTGGAAGGTGGTGTCTTTCACAGCTGAAGGACTAGTGGTCCTCGAGCCCCATGTTACCTGTAGGTCTGTGCTCTGCTACAGCTCATACCTGATTTGGCTGTAGCTGTCTCGCAGCTTTGCCACTGCTTTTCTTGCACCCTCGCTGCCTTGGAGCAGCTGCGATGCTGGTAGCCCCAGGCTGTGCCTTTGTGCCTCTGCAGAGCAGAGGAGACTGTCCATGCCAGGGTTTCCTCAGGGCTCACATTTGTCTGTGTCTGCACCATCCTGCCCAGCCCCTCCTGTTTACTCCCCTATTAAACCACACTTTAGGACAGCACGTGCGTTACATAGTTCCCTTTTAAAGGTCATTACATATTTTTCTAGCAAAGGGTTTCTAGCTTCTATTCCAACAGTGACTACATCACCATTTTCACTCCTGCTGGATGTCCTAGCAATAGCAAGCCATCTAGGATAGGACCAGCCCCTACACACACTGCTCTATCAAATCCCCATTTCCTCTGATGTTCCCACAGGATAATCTGCCATCCCTAAGGGACAGCAGAAATCAATGGCAGCCCAAGTCAACCCCAACAACTCTCAAAAGGAGTCATTCAACATGTGTTCCCAGAAACAAATCTGGATCATTTTGTGATGCTGGGAAGCTGGAAGGGAGCACACGGGGGTCGGGCATCTGGGAAGGGTTGTGCCAGCCCTGCCGAGCTCTGCTGGCAGCCAGGAAGCTCAGCCACAGGACAAGAGAGCAGCACATCCCCAGCCTCACCGCTGTCCCTAAGGACCATCTTCCTCAAAAAACCTGTTTTCAGACTAGACTCCCTCTCTGGATTTTAATACACTGGGGATTCACCTCATCTTTTACCTTTGAAAATATTCATTAGGGGCACTTTCAAGATAGAGTAGTGCTCACATTCTAGTGTTAATATTCTGGTTTACATCACTTCTCACACATCTCCCTTCTCATCCTAGTGCTTGGGCACTTTCCAGTAGTGACTTAAGTAACATGTCTAATACCTGTCACACATGGTTTGTTCTTCCTCCTTTGTGATAAAAACAACTCCAAATATCTAAGTAAGAAATCTCCTTATCAGCACATTTTTGGTGTTTTTTGGGGGGTTTTTTGGTTTTTTTTTTGTTGTTGTTTTGTTTTTGTTTCTTTATTTGTTTGTTTTTGTTTGTTTTTGTTTTGTTTTGTTTTGTTTTCCCCCAGGAGACATCCTTCTGATAACTTGGTCCATGGGCTGCTCTGAATCAAAGCTATTTGAGGCCACTTTTCTTCAGCATGGAGGCACATATGTATGCACTTGGAAAAACAAAAGACAATGCGACCCGCTGTTAGAAGAACTAACAACTTCTCGGGCTGTGATCCCTCTTGGCAAATGTTTCTCTTTAGGAAGTGTAAGAGAGCTGCCAGCTCAGCATCCTCTGGCACGAATACTGCCAGGCTTCAGAGCAGTGCTCCTGGCTTTGCACCTGAGCTGTGCTTAGAAAGGGGACAGCTCTGTGTTCAGTCAGCACCTCACACAAAGCCACTGATTCTGTCTTCCCATTGACTTCATTATATCCCAGGTCAGGCTCCTATCTTATCAGTCCACTTTTGATGCTTTTGGGCGCCTAAGACAACTGGAATCAGTGAGGGTTGGTGCAAGTAGTTTGGAATAACCCTGACTACCGTTTTGGGGGACCAGATACTATTTAAATGATTCATCCTCTGGAAGCTTATAGCTCAGCCATGCAGTTAATCCAGTTCTGCCAAGTTTGGGTCCAGTGCTCTAACCTCTAAGACCATTCTTCCCCCCTGATAATACAGATGCCAGAGAAAAGCCATTTAAAGGATGAAGCATGCTGGATAAGGAGGAGAACAGCCTAGCAAGCATATTGGAGACTGGGGTAAACTTTAAATAGCTTTTACAATCGTTAGGTTAACAGTGTGTAAATGTATAAAACCAGTCAGTCTGCACATTGCTCACAAATCCGCTGTCGCTGGTCAGCTGGAATCCTGGAGAAGTTGGTGTTACAAGCCCTAATGTATTGTATTTAATGCTGCTCGATGTACTAATTACATGTAAGTTTTCCAAGATTTCTGCCGGGAGTATTTCACAGAAAAGATAATTGTTCTTTGGGGGGTTTCAGCACTGGTTTATTTAATTATATTGGAATTTCAAATATATTGTGAAAATGCTAGCAAAAAGAAAACTCTCTTAGCCAACTGTAGAGTATAGTGGGGAAAAGCAAAGCAGAAAGAGACTTGAGGAGGGGACTGAAGATGATCCTGGCTGCTGGAAGCATTCAGGGACCAAATAAAGAACAGATGTAACCGTAACAGCAGCCTCAACTTCCCAAACAGCACTGATGTCTCTCAGACTCTTACCCAGGGTGGGGAGGGTGCCAGTTGATAGACCCTTGACAACACCAAATAAGTAGGATGTAAACACCTTCCTCAACATCAGGTAGAGGAGATGGAAATGCTGCTAGAAACTCATCACTATTTAACACAAGAAATGCCTGGGAAGCTTCTGGTTTGATCCAGGTGTGTGCTCACCTTTCTCCCTCTCATATAAGCCTGAAACAAAAGGGTGTCTCTGGTGTTTGTACTTCACAAAGTCTTGGGGAGTCTGTTCTCCTCCTTCCTTCTCAATCACAAACCTGGATTAAGCACATCCAGAGCAGAAGGAGAAAATGGGAAGTCAAAACAGTTCACTGGTGAGAAACTAAGTGGGACACCAGTCTCCAACCTTGACTCAGCGCTACCTACATTGAAAGTACTGCCACACAGCAAACATCAGAAGCTCCTGATGTCAGCAGAAGCTCTCACAGAAAGGAGCTTCCCAAAATAGCACTGCTTTTGCATTGCTACCTTTAAAAAAAACAGTTTCAAAATAAATCTGCTTGTAGTCTGTCATTCATGCAAAGCCAGCCCTAGAAAGGTCTAGTCTGATAAATATTTCACCCAATATGGCTCTGAGTTTCAAAGTTACAGAAACATCTTAATTTCACATTCTCAAAATGTAACTTTCAGACTTTTAACTTGTTGCTTTGAAATAAAATCTAAAAAAAAAAAAAAAAAAAAAGTCTTCATTTTGCACCAAAAAAGAAGCCATTTAAAAGGTGTCAAAGGTAAGATAAAGGATTACGGCTCACTGGAAGGAAAAGTTTTTGTTGATCCAAACAACACGTCTTTTCTTTGTTCATAAAATTCACAAATCAGACTTTTGGAAGGAATCCTGAAGCAGCCTGGGAAATCCTTTGAAATCACCTAACTTCTCATGCACGGGGAAAAAAAATAGCCTAATCCTCACTACAAGAGACTGAAGAAACATTTTGACAGGCAGCCTTTAGTCAAGGGTAACAGAAATGACTGCTGCTGTCTCTTGCTGTTTCAGAAATAATCCACAAGAAACTGGTGGCTGCCAACGAGGAACAGCTGCTCATTGAGACCCAGTCAAACTGATAGCAGAAAAACCTGTTTTCTGCCAAATTCAAGGGGAATACACCACAGAAACACCTTTCATACCACGCAGGCAGCTTCCACATTTGCAAAAAGCCGTAATTTTGTTGCAACTTCACTGAGAACATAAAACCAGTCAATTCTTTTGTGACTCCTACCAGTAAACTGAAGTCAGTCTGACTCGGCGTAATTCACTTCTCTCTTACAGCTCACAAGGCAGTTCCTTAAACAAATGGTAGCACAGGCTAATAAAACAGAGCAGTAATAATAATGAATAAACCTCTCATTAAAATAATAATACTGCTATCACTAAAAGAATAATGAAAACCTCTTTTACATAATTCTACTTGCCCTGATGATTCCATACAGAGCGCTGCAGGTGCTTGGACAAGACACGTGAAGTTGCAGAGGCAGCCGAGCTGGAGAGGCAGTGAGTACGTGGTGCCCAGCCAACCCTTCCTCCCATGAACACCCCCAGCTCACACTCCTGCATCCCATTAGCTTCACCACCTTTTCCACTTTTCAATTAGCCTTTCCAACTAAAGCCAGCAGAACTTCATTTTCTAGATAGTGAAGTTTTGTCTCTGCCCACCCTTCCCTTTTCATCTCAGAGCCTTCAATAACTTTTTTCCTGAAAACACCATTTCAAATGTTCTGTATTTAAGTGGTAGTGAAATATTTAACCTCCTGTTTCCAAAAATCGGTGCTGTATTAGCGTGAGGAAAACAAAGCAAGCACAAGAATTTGTAGTCCTGAGTGTAATGATAATCCACTCAGGGCTGTGTACCTGCAAAACTCAAATGAGTTTCAGTTGACTTACCTCTCAGGGTTTGACTGAGCAAAGATACAGGCTCAGCTGCAGCTGGAGCCAGGGAGTCTTTGCCTGAGGAAGGGAGAGCTCTGGGACTTGGCTCTGAACACAAAGCATCCTCAAAACACATTTCCATTAACCGTAGGCTTTGCAATGCATCCTAAACCCCAAAACTCTAGTTGATTTTCCTGACAGCCCTGCTTCCATATAGCTGCATTAATGACCACTCAGGTTTCAAGCGCTATAAAGAAGCCCTTTATAACTCTGGTCCTTTACATACGTGGTTCTCGTGGCATTTCCTGGTGGTATGACAGGCAGAGCAGCACCTCAGAACATCAGGTTCCTCTACCACTACCTAAGTCAGGACACCTCCCTTGTACACTACTGAGGGGAGACAAGTTCCATACCCAGAATTTGAGATTCTTCTTCTGACAAAAGCCTACACCTACCCTGGGCTCACCACCCACCCAGGCAGGCTGAGCTCAAGCAGGGCACAGTGAGTATTAAGAAGCCAGGAAAAGAGTAAAAAAGAGCTAAGGGCAGAAAGAGGGACACTGTACCAAAAGGAAGCAGCAGAGTGACAAGAAGTAGAATATTTAACCTGAAAAAGCAGAATATTTAGCCTAATGAACTCATCAGGAGCCTTGCTTTTTAATTCAGATGAGCTCTTAGAGGAATTTAGCCAGGTCACCAGTCCTGAGACCAGAACCACACAATACATGATGTTCCAGTTGGCATGTGTGAAAAAGGGGATGGGTTTTCATTTGGTAACAAACTGAAATGAGTATTATTTTTTATGTTGGAAAAATACCTTTAAAAGTATTTTTTTAAAAACCATGGCATTTTGGATGCATAATTACTTTTTTTACTTTCATCCTTTTTTAACATTTTTAAGTAAAATATTTATTTTTATTTGAAGTTCTCACCTTCTTCTCATCTTCCCAAAACTGCAGAAAATTGAAACAAAAGCTGGTTTTAAGCAAACTGAATTATTAGGATTAATATATAAATGGACTATGGGTCTAATTTATTCCTCCCACTCGCTGTGCCCCAATAAAGAAATCATTTTAGTAAATGTTCAGTTACTTCTTGTTCAGAAATGTCCCCCTAGCTCCCATTAAAAAAATTCACCAGAAGATATCTGATGTCCCAGAATTGGACAAATCTTGGCTTCCACAAACGCACAGCCCTTTCCTAACACTTTGCTGGGCACGGGACAAATCCTGGTCCAGGTCTAGTGTTGACCAGTAGTAGTATGAGAAGGAGCATCAACTCATTACACCAGAAACCTAAACTGCTGCCTAGGGTGGGACAGTTTTATCAATATCTATTAATTTTTAAGAGCCTCTGTTCATCAGGAAGGGCTGCAGGGACTTCAGCTGGCCCACCCCAGCCATTGCCAGCACTTTGCCTGCAGGCCAGGAGCAACCATCAGCAGAGATCCTTCAGATACCAAGCACATGATGAGAAATATGATTTCCCAAAAGGAAGGTGGGCACACTCTCCATGTGAGACCTTGGCAGTGCCTGAGCAATGTCTCCTTGCAGTTCAGGTCTGGAGGGGAGTCATCCAGAAGAGCTGGACTTTCTGCAGCGCCCAAAAAAGATCAGGCTTGATCCTGCTTTCTTAGCCAAGGTGACAATGTCCCAGCACACAGAGAAAACCACAGGAGACTCTCAGGTACTTATTTCTGCCTGGTTGTACTTTGCTTTGCTTGTGCCCCATTTGCAAAGAGCCCTGGCAGCGTGTCTCCACATACACCATCTACTGAATATTTCCTAGGCACGTATAAAACATATTTTAACTGCTGTACCATAATTCTCTTCTTTTAATTAGAAAGTGTGCTAAATACTCTTGTCTGTGGGGATTCTCACTGAACTAGTCAGGTTTCTGATCATGGAAGTTTTGTGTTAATGAGACTTTTAGTTTGACTTACAAAAGCTCTTCCATTTACAGAGCAAGGCTTTTAACTTCAAAGTCCTTGAGAATTGTTGCTGTGCATCTGCCTTGTCTGGTCTCTGTTTATTATATAGGGAATGTTTTGTTTAGTGTTTATAGATATATATTTACAGCATTTAGGGATATTAGAGCTCATACCAAGCTCCACTACTATAAACACTGATCAAAGGGAGAGTTAAGCGAAGCTGAAGCACTAGAGGAAGATATCTCTGCAGTCACAATGGGAAAGGGCAACTGGGAGAAGAGGGGAAGCTGCCTGCCTGGTTATGCCACTTACAAACCCTCCAGCTCTTCTCTCCACCTTCCCATCCCACCCAGCTGCAAACCACCGACCCCAAACGCATTTTGGCAGAGCAGGGAAAGCACCTCAGTTCCTGCAAAGATTAGCAAGCGTGCATTCGCTTGGCCCTGTCTACATTCAGGCACAACCAGAGTTTTTCAAGCTCTAGAAAGCCTGTAAATGCCAGGCAAGAGGCAGTCCTGAAGTTGCTGGTTTTATTATGTTTCCAAGATTCATTTTTTTTTCCCGTGGGAGACAGAAAAGGGAATTGTTTTGGTGACTGTTTAAGTCAGAGTAGATCCATAAATACTTTTCCACTCTGTTTATTTTTCTTACACTGCTATGAATGTTTTTCTAGAGTCACACTAATGCCCTTGTAAGTCATATGTCACATCCATCTCCACATCAATTCTCCTTTTCAACCCTGTCACTTAGGGAAAATCAGAGAAGTTGGCTGCAGCTTGGACTATATCTTGTTTTGGACAGTTCACTTTACTTTTTTCTGAGGGATCTGGAGTGCAGATGCTTAGTTACTGTAGTGCTGAAGTACCACAGCTCCACAGAGCTCGCACGCCTCTGCACACCTACTGTCACCTCCCCTCTGCAGTCTTCTGCAGTTCACTGCTCCTCTGGGGTACTGAGACCCCCATTCAAACAGCTCCCCCAACACACACGCTAATTAATATTAGATCCACAGCTCTGAGTATGGACACGACCTGTATTGAACAGCTCCACACAAACCCTGGGAATTTTGGTGATTTAGGACCCTAAACTAACTCAGAAGCTGGCCTTAGATGTGGGTTGTGAGCACTTGAAAATCCATCCTTGAGGCCTTTTAGGAGAACATCAGGCTCAAGTGGTAGCCACAGGGACCAGCTGGGAAGCAGCACTTCCCCAGATGTTTGCCACGCACCCTGGAGCTCCCCAGAACAGGGACAAACAAGTGCAAATTCAAAGCTGAGAGAAGATGAATAAAGACTCTTGGACAGACTGAGCAAACCTGGCCCCAGGAAAGCTGGGGTGATACACAGGAGCACAAACCCACCCTCCACCTTCCCCGACTCACAGCAAAGACTCACTCGCTTCTGGCAGAGCAGCCGCAGGGGCTTTGGCAGCTCTTCCCCATCTTTCCCTAGCTATGAACCGGAGAAAACAACATGTTCATCCTGGAAGCAAGAAACCCTCCAGCGAGGAGGAAGAAGCAATGTTTGGTGCATTCATAATATAGATATTATTTGGCAGACTAGTTAAACAAATTGTTTCCTTTCAGGATCCTAGTGATGTGTGTGGTTGGCAAGTCTTCCTCCCTGCTGCTCGGCCACCTGCTCTCCCTACTGCTAAGCTGCTCCAGCCCCAGCTGCCTGCTGCTCTGGCTGCAGCCCTGCAAGACGCTGCCTTCACTTCAGCCAGCAGCGCTGGGCCTGCTGTACACCCACCAGGCAAAGGTGTAGTTCACAAACATCATGGGCAGCTTTTCAACTAATGTGTTTAACAAGTTCAGCAAGGGCAAGTGTAGGGTCCTGCACCTGGGGAGGGATAACCGTCTGTACCAGTACAGGCCAGGGGGTGACCTGCTGGAAAGGAGCTCCATGGAGAAGAACCTGGGACTCCTGCTGGACAGCAAACTATTCATCATGAGCCAGCAGTGTGCTCTTGGGGCCAAGGGTCTCCTGGGGCGCATTAAGAAGAATAGGAGCAGCAGATCAAGGGAAGTTCTCCTCCCTTTCTACTCTACCCTGGTGAGACCACATCTGGAGTACTGGTTCAGGAAAGAGAAGGAGCTGCTGGAGAGTCCAGCAGAGGCTATGAAGATGCTGAGGGGCTGGAGCATCTCTGTGCTCAGGACAGGCTGAGAGCCCTGGGGCTGTGCAGCTGGAGAAGAGCAGCCTGAGAGGGGAGCTGAGCAATGCTGAGCAAGAGCTAAAGGACCCTTTAGGGGGGCAAGAGGATGGGGCCAGACTCTTGTCAGCAGTGCCCAGTGACAGGACAAGGGGCAAAGGACACAAACTGGAACCCTGGAGGTTCCATCTGAACATGAGGAAAAAATTCTTTGGTGTGAGGGTGCTGGAGCCTGGCCCAGGCTGCCCAGAGAGGTTGTGGAGTCTCCTTCTCTGGAGAAATTCCAAACCTGCCTGGACACTGGGTTGCTGGGCGCCCTGATCTGGGTGACGCTGTTGGGGCAGAGGTGTGGCATCAGATGATCCCCAGAGGTCTCTTCCAACCTCCACCAATTTGTGATTCTGTGTTACACACTGGACAATGTTTGCTGTCTCCCTCCAGGACCCCTGGCTGTATGGATGGGCTGGTGTAGGCATCAACACCTGACTGTTCAGTGCTGGTGAGATTCAGTGGAGATGGACCAGCCACATCCTGCCCACGCTTCAGGTTAGGGGCAGCCACAGCTCACACTGAGCTGGAAGAGGGGAGGCTTAGACAGACCATCTGACACAGGAGACCTCCCCACCTGCCAGTGCCAAGGGCAGAGCCAACATCTCCTGTTGGTAAAAACATCCCTCTCAAACCATTTCCCACTTGCTTCTGTATCTATTAGATTATTACTCATCCTTGTTTCCTGTGATGATAACATTATCTGAAGAGCTTGGCAAACAAGACAGCATAGTCCCTGTCATGAGGATCTGCTGTGTCTGCACAGCAGGACTGGAACACTCAGGACTGAAAAGCACGGCCCCTGATCCAGTGCCTACAGGAAGGAAGCCCCACTGCCTTGTAGTTGGAGGTTCAATTAAATCTCTTACATGATACAAATTTCTCACCAAGTGCATCTTTGTCCCCCTCCTGTGGCTGGATCTGATCATACACGTGTTGGTATGGCGGCCAGGGTTGGGTGGACCTTTGGCAATGAAGAAAGCAAACACTTTTCACCGAAACTAAGGATATCTGAAGGATACTCCTGCCCTGTCCTGCCTATCCTCCCCTCCAGGGACCATGGACCTGAAGAATTGGAGTGGGTGGAATGAAATGTTGCTCTTCCCCAAATACTCACTCCAGTCTCTTTGACTCTCTCAGCCCTTTGTTCCTCTTCAGGGATAACCAAAAAGAGTCCAGTCCATTCCAGCTGCGCCAGGTTCTGTACTGGACTCGCAACAAATACATTTGGTCTGCTGCCTGCGTGTGCTGCTTCAGAATAATCCTTCTGCCACCTCTGAAGAGGAGATCAGCCTTCAAAATTCAGTTAGAGCTGTCTGCCTGTAGAAATTATTACAGCCATGTTAGGAAATTCTTTTAAAGTGTATTCTGGAGTTTGGGAAAATAAATAAATCAATGGATTGTCAGGATCTATCTGCTCAGGGTTCCCACCATTCCCTGGGAGCAGCCATCGTGTGAACTATTCTGGAACGGGATGGGAACAGAGACATCCCAGGAGGATTTATCCCCACCCAGCTGCTGCCCTGCCTGACCCACCTTTGCCCTGTGAAGAGATTCTGGCAGCCAGTGCTTGAAAAACAACCTTTTATGTTCTTTCTTTCCCCGTCTTTTATTAATTTGCAGTTACAACCATTGCTATTTGATCCATGCAGCCAAAAAATGTCCAGCTTCATTATTCAGACTGTTTGCAGCTGAACAGACCTGAAGGCCAAGCGTACACACGCACACAAGCTCTGCAGACCTCTAGGCAAGACACAGCTCTTGAAGTTTAACAACCAAGCGCCTCAGGATGTTTTGTACCTTTTGCAAATGCCTTTTTTTTTCCAGCTGCTGCATCATTCTTGCTGGACCTCGTTTCCTGAAGGTTTTTATTATGCGAGATTTTGTCACAAGAAGTCTGTGTAAGGATAGGGAATTAAACCTGTGCCTCCCAAATCCAGATCAGTACCACAACCTTTGGCTCATCTTTTCACCTCGCTTGTCTAGCAAAGGGTATTGTACAAAGGTACACAAGAATACATTATACCCCAAGGTCAAGAGCGTCGGATGAAAAGGATGAATACATACAAGCCCATGTCCTAGAAATCTGCTCTGTACCCTCCATGGGTTTGCAAATAGCTCTACTTAGCAGTAGAAATTAAATCCACAGCCTTTCAGCAAAGCAGGACCAGCACGTTGCTACTGCTGCTATTCTATGAACCTCGGAGGGTAACACATCCAACATCACCACCTACACTAGGAGGGATGTGTTAGCTCTCTGAACATCCCTGATTAACTCAGCTTTATCCCAGTGTTCTGGATCATCTACACAGGCACTGCAACGTGGCTGGTGCAGGCTAATCATATCTTGCACCCATACGCACGTGGTTTCAATAGCTGCTAATTCAGGTGGCTCTGCTGCCAGGCAGCGCTGCTGGAGTGCTGGGGGACTACCAGGAACCCCTGTGGTTTGTGCTACAGCCAGGTGAGGAATGGGATCCTGAGCTGCACCTCTGGGGCTGCACTGGGACCTTGCAGAGACCAGCGGGTTTTTGGCAGCCTGGGAAACTGCTTCAGCACTCAGTGGTTTTCCTTGAGTGCTTCTGTAACCCCCTAGTGCAGAGGGGATGTTGCAAAGTTGACCCCAGGCCCCCACATCTTGTCTAAAAAATAAAGGGCGTGCTGGATAATCCCTCTGTGAACAAAGGCTGGAATGGTGGGTACTACACAGGGTGGCTGGCAGTGCTGTGGCTACCACTTGCTCTTTTTTACCTACACACTTTCCTTGCTTAACCTCTTCCTTCCAGGACACCAACCTCCTTAACCAGACACATCCTTGCTCTACAATGCAGGTAATTCTTTGTAAAGCAGCAAAAACCCAGACTCCTTTTTCAAGCAGGGGAAATCCTTCTGCAGAGGTAAAGCCTTAAGATGCTAATCTGAATCCCTAACTTGGATTTTAAAAATAGTCACCCCAGCAGGATTACAGACCCAGCCCTGCAGCTCGCTGCTGGCTTGGCTGCTGCCTCTCCTCCCTCTGCAGAGCCCAGCCCTGGGGGCAACCCAGCTCTGCTCCCAGGGGTTGCTCCTCATCTCCACACTACAGATATAAATGGATATTGCCACCAAAACACTTCTTCCAGGAGCTTTAGATGTCTCACATTGAGTAGGCACTATGAGGATTAATTAATCGCTGTGTGGGGAAGATTGGCTGGGCCCACAGCAGTGAGTGCAACGAGCACTCAGCCTGGAGAGAGCACCCGGAACGGCACCGCTAAACCACTCCGGGACTGGGGACTTGAGGCTCTTGCTCTTTGGGGCAGTAGTGGCTTTTGTGATTGTTTCTAGCATCTTTTCTTCACGTTTCCCATACAGAGATATCATCTCCCTTTCTTCAGATCAGAAACTGACTGTGCTGCTGAGGGGGTGTCCCAGCCTGTGACCCTTGTATTTTCGAGATGAATGAGAACAGGGAGTTGTTTGCTGGGTGGATGTGCACCCACGTGTGTAAGGTTGATGTTCCTACCATGACTTTGCCAGATCATGGCTTCCTGCATTGTTGTGGAAGCAGGGCAAGCCTGGGGGAGACAGGGAATGAAGGCCAGAGTGGAAAGCAGAGGAGGTCAGGCCATGAAAAAAAAGGCTCATGAGATACCTACAATCCATGGGGTCCTTCTGAAAAGCTGCAGCACAGACTGCAGGGTTTGCTGAAAGACCTGCTCCACCAGGACTGCTTATGGTAGCACAAAAAGCAACTGGAAGCAAATAAAAACCTTTGACAAAGCAACGCTGCGAGAGTCCTAAGAGAACTGATCGGATTTGCAAAAGACCCCAGCATCTCTGTGATTCTCTCCCACCTGCAATCGATGGGCATTTCACTGCTGACTCTGGCAGGAGCAGTGGTACAGAAAGTCTCTGAGCAATGCTGGTCCTAACCCACTCTGCACAGCCTCACATCTTCTGTGGGCTGCAGTGATTTCCCCTCTTGCTGCTGGCAGCAAGGGGCACTTTCTGAAACACCATCCCCTCCCTGCTCCATTCTACTGGGAAGCAACTTCTACATTGCTCTGTTACTGAGCCAAGAAATTCTGCCTGCAGAATGAAAGTTCAAATACCCTCCTTTGTACCATTGCTGCTCTTCCCACTCTGCCTCCCCTGGAAAATTACTTCCATGCACGGCCCTGTGAGCTAGAGAAGATTTTTTTTTTTTCTGCAAAATTTTATTAACCATCATTTTGTGAGCATGCTACCTCCAGAATCCTTCCCTCAGTATTAGCTGTTGGCTTCTCCCTGCAGCACTCCCTGTGCCTACTGCTGGCATTTGGCATCAGCAGGAATGAAACAGAACAAAACAAACCAAAACCATATTTGCTTTTCAAAGTGTGGCTCAACATACAACCCTAGGGAGGAGTATTTGGTTCACTCAGCCTGAGGGTTATGAATGTGAACACAGTTTAACACAAAGGTCATCAGAGAGATGGCAGAGCTCCTGTCCACCTTTTGCACTTCTTGTGCAGTGAGAGACAAGGGTCTGTGCACCTTGGACACACCATTGCCCTGAGAAATGGCAATCTCCAAGCCCAGAGCAGAGAGTCAGCCTCCTTGGTTTACAGGAGAATCTGGGGACCCTCAACCTGGAACACAGCTCTGCAGGGATCCTGACACTTGGCATACACCATCATTTCTGCTGAGCTTTTAAAAGAGTCTGAGGAATACAGGGAAACACTGAGACCTGCAAGTGTATTGGTGCCCTGTGTTAGGGAGTAGGGATTGTCTCCCTTCTCAGGTTGATCTGACTCACAATGGCCCCAACCCTGCAGTGCTGAGGTTTCTCAGCTCTTCCTGCTCCAGAGGATGTTCAGGACATCCTATCCCATGTCATGGGATGATTTCCAACTGAAATCAGTGGTCCAAGGATGGGGAGAAGGAGCTCAGCCCATGGAAGACAGGTTTTATTCAATAAAGAGCACTTGTGTTCTCTGCTGTTGTCAGCAGTTCAGTCTGGCTCATCTTGGGAGGACAGCAAGCCCTCTTTAAAGAAGAGATCAGTATCACTCAGAAAACTTGGGTTTCATTTAGCCTAGTTAAAACTGCTCTCCATTACATTCTACTACAATCATTTAAAACAAAGTAGTTCATCAACACTTTAATTCTCCAGGTCTCTACTTCACAGTGTCTGGGAACGGGAATAAGCCAGTAGTTTTTTGTTTAAACACCAAAAGAATGTCACAAAAGATTAAGTGAATTTCTACCAAGCAAAGCGCTCACAGATGCAAGTGTCAGCTGAGCTGATGCTGTTTGCCAGTATAACAAATGAACAATGGCACCTCTCCATGCCCTGAACTTGCCATAGTCAAACCCAAACTGCTACAGCCATGATGGGGTGTTCCTCATGTGCCTCCACACAGCAGACTGTGAAACAAGCAAACGGAAAAGAGAGATGATTTGAAGGTAAAAAGAGGGCTGGTTGCAGCTATGAGTGCTACCCGTGTTTTGGCTATTTTTCACAGCACGAGAGGATTCTCTGGGGTTGCAATCATCAGATGATTAGTAGTATGGGTGATGATGAACCAAACACCAGGACCAGGCAGCCAGTGGACATGGGAAACTTCTACATCCCACCTGAGATGTCCATACCAGTGCAGTGCCAAGTGGCTGTTCCCAACACACAGCACAGCAGACACAGAGATTTTGTCTGCTCAGCAAAAAACCTCATTTGTATCTCCTTCAGCTACCAAAAACCTGATACTACTACTTGTGCCTATCCCAAATACCCTGTGCAACTATGACCTTTCTATCTCAAAAAAAGGAGAAAAGGGAACCGGAAAAGACAGTAAGAAAGTGATGGCAAAAGGTATGGATTGGCTTTACCAAAGCAGCCCTGGCAGGGACACAAATGCAAAGATGCAGAAACCACCTCAAGTTCAGGATGTCCTCAAACCTCTCCTCCCTGCAAGCCAGGAGGGTGAAGCTGGGAAGGGCTGCCCTGCAGACCCGCTGCTCGTGCACTCTTCCCTTGAACAACCACCAATGCCACAGACAGGTCCTGGCTGACGTTCAGCCTACACCAAGTGCAGCCACTCCTACGGTGTTACACCAAGTGGGAATCACAAATGTTTCTCTCCCTTACAGATACAAGTTACTTTTCTGATCTTTGTGCAGCAAAAAGCGGCTGTGATTCAGCCTAGTTCCCAGGATCTAGGGACCAGATGCTTAAAAGCACATAACTGAAATGAGATTTAGGCACCCAAACACCTCTGAGGATTTGGGTTGAGTTGTTTCCATGTGCTGCTAAAAGCTCCATCACATTCAGGGTAAACGTGAAGGCTGCAGCACAACCAGACTCGTGGTGCCACTGGGGCAGCACAGAGGCATTTTTCAAAGCTTGTCATGTTACATTCCACTCAGAGAACAAAACAGGGAATTTTGATTTTTAATATGTCACTTTACATGTAAATTAAATGTTGTATATTTTCATAAGTGAATTCAGCCAGTATTTATAACAATGGAAATCTGCTGCTTGGATTTCTAAACAAAAAATTCCCCACGTTGCTTGTGCTTCCCTGCATGAGCCATTTCATTTTAGCTTTGCTGTGTTCTCCGAGACTGCCTAAAAAGAGTTTGTGGGGGGAAAAAAGGACTGAGAAAAAATAAGAACAAGGAATAATTGTTAGGATTACTCAGCAGGATGGCTGGATGACATTTTGTCCCTGTATTTTTTTTTTTTTTTTGTGGGCAGAACTATTGCAGTGCTTAAAATTAAGCGCATGCTTAAGTGTTTTGTTGATCTGAAGCCAGAGTACTCAGAACTGTATCTCATTAGCCCCTCCCAACCTGGTCCGAAGCCCATTAAAACAGTTACAAAACTTTATAATGCCTAAAAGGTGCTAAAGTGCCTGAAACATCAGTTGAGATCCCTCAGTGCAAACACAGCCCTTCTTCAGCGAGGAGGCTGCTTACGTTTAGTCCCCTGGAAACCAGGAGATGAAAAGTTAAGTATGTTGACATTTTCTTTCAAGAGCAAAGGAATTGGAAAAATAAAGCAACCATCAGGAAATGATGCATTTCAGGAACTTAGAAAGACAATATTCCTCCCTTGCCTTTCCTCTCCGTCTCAGGGTTGCGTTCTCATTCTGGGGGCTATAAGCCACTTGGAAAGCTTGGCGGATAAAGCCGCGTGAATTACAATGCGCAGAGATTGACTGGGTTGTAACCTGTAATGTATTACTTATTTTTTATTTTAATTGCAAGCAGTCTCTGAAACATTATAGAGCATATAGTGCTAGTCACAGCAGAAGTAATTAAAGTGAGAGGGCCACATGCAGTCAGCAGTAAAACACCAAATGTAGGCAGCTTGGGAAAAAATGTCATTGATTCAGCATCAGAGAGGCCGGGAGGAGAAGAGGCGGGATTGAGATTGTCAACAACAGATCACACTCAAAATGCAGCAGCGAGCGCTGCGACCGTTTAAAGCACAAGCAGCCGAGGGATATATTATTGTAGAGCTGCAAATGTCTCAAACAGTGACAGTGACGTCAGCTCCTGAAGGTGGTTTCAAAGCAGCAAGCCAAGCCTGAACAAGCTGCTCTTCTCCCATCTCTGCAAGGAACAATCTGGGTCAAGATTTTTCCCCTAGGAAAAATGAAATGCATTCACACCGTATTAAAAATAGTAATAATTAAAGAAGGGAGGTAGAAAAAGAATCCATGGCCGTTCATTTGAGGTGGATGTAAAGCAATACAACTGCAGTCCAAGCCAAAGCAAAGCCAGAGCACTTGTTTAAGGTGAGCAAGGAGCAGATGTTTTCCACAGCTTGCTTGTCCAATGCCTCCTCCAAGACAGAAACAACGTGAAAATGACTTCAAAGCATCAACACAGCCGTGTTCCTGCACACCCTAACTGGGTGTCACCCTGACTCGTGTTAAATGGCATTGACCGTTCTGAATGTAATTGGCTACAGCAAAGGTTAATGATCATTTCTACCTTTAAATAGTTTATGAAGATGTTTGATGCCTTGTAACAAGGTAGCAATTGGAACTTGCTGCTCTTTCCACTGACTTGCATATCATTGATCTTTCTTCTTGAAATTATTATCCCCAGGCAACCTATAAATCTCACTTACTCTGGCTCAAAAATGCTGGACAATATAATGAACTGTTATGAGGGCAAAGACAGTGGACGGGGTCACCTCTTATTAGCTAGCAGCATGTGGGCTGTGGCTGTGTGCTGGGACCTGCACAGCTTTACGTATGTCTCAGAGAGGCAAAGAAAGAAACAGAAACCTTAAGGCAGATTTTGTAATTAAAAAGCATGCATTAGTCCCAAGTATATCACTATATGACAGCTTTACGTGCTGCTAACTCTAATGGGCTGGGTAGCAATCTGGGGTATAACATCACACCTCACCACTTAATTCAAAAACTCTCCTGGCTACAGAAGTATCTGCGAGGGCAATTCCTTCCCCACTGCTTCCCTTGCAATGAGCACCCTGCAGCTCTTTATCAGAGACAGAGAAATTACAAGCTGCAGATGTCCAGAGCAGTCAAAACTTTCACCAAAGCCCCAAGTCACAGCACACAAGTGCTTGAGAATTTTACATCGAAGGGTTCTGATGATTACAAGAGTCTGTAAGGTCCCACAGGAAAACAAACCAAAAATCCTCAGCCATGAACTCCTCCCCAGCTTTAAGTTGACTTCAAGAGTGTGTGCATATCTGGGAGCAGGGCCAGTCACTATTACCTTTGACAGGGAATCCACTGTCCCATAGGCAAGCAGCTTCAGGGACTTGGATGTGATTAATTTCTGCTTCCAACCACCAAATAACTCCATGTGGGGTGGTTTTGACAGATAGAAAAGCTGGTTATCTCCACATATCAAAACCCACCTGGATGCAATCCTGTGCAACCTGCTCTGGGTGACCCTACTTTAGCAGGGTGGTTGGACAAGATGATCTCGAGGTCCCCTCCAACCCCTGCCATTCTGTGTGTCTTGAAAATAGCTTCTCAGCAAGTTACTTTTTACTGCAGTAAACCTCACTCGCATTTCCTACATCTGGTGGACCTCTTATGAGAGCTCCTGACCAGATCTGTTTCACAAATCCCTGAACTTGCAAACTTGAGCCAGGTTTGCCCTCAGAAATTTGAACTGCTAGATCCACAATCTAAGCTCCTTGCATGCTTAACCCTTTTCTCTAAGGTTAGAAGGAAATCAACAGTAGTATTTCACGGGTACCACTGGTCTCCAGAAATGATCCATGCTTTTACTTAGTTTTCTAGTTAGATTTGTCCACAGTTAGAGAAGGTGACTGAAACAGTAACTACAGCTCTAGTATTATTTGGGATGGGACTTGGTCTTGAGAGGTCCTTTCCAACCCCTACCATTCTGTGATTATCACCAGATAAAAAGCAGTCTGCAGGCTCAGCCTTTTTCCCTTAACTCCATCAAAAAGGAAGAAAACTAGCAGGGAAAAGGCAAAAAAAGCTGCCTAACATCAGTGAAGTTACTAAAGACAGAATCGAGGGAGGTGGAGGCAATGGGAAGATCCATGGATAAAGCTGGTTATTTCTGCTGCCCCTGCTCACAGGAGTACAACAAATCAGTCATTTAACTCTCAGGGCTCACCAGATTCTCGGTAGATCATCAGCAAGTGACCCAGGCTGTGTCACAGCGTGGGGACAGCACTGCTGGGAAGCGTGCTCTGCAATGCCACAACCCACAGCAAGCCTTGAATGCACTGTGTCCTTACCCTGACACTGAGGAGGGAGCAATGCTGGCAAGCTCCTCTTCCTCCTCCTGGTGTGAGCCAACAGAGTTCATCAGGAAAGATGTTTGTCCACACCATCATTTTTAATGGGTCCAGAAAGGAAAAAAAAAAAAAAAAAAAAGACGGGTAGTTCTTAAACCCCAGACAGTGAACACAAATCTACATCTCCCCAGGCAAAGCAGGGTAAAGTCCTGATGCACTTTACAAGCTGTAAACGCTGCTTTTAATAGCCATTTATGGGCCACTTATCCCAACACAGCTTTAATATTGAACAATAAAGCTCACAATACACTTACAAAGAAAAACAGACTCCCTCATTTACTCCTGAATTGAAAGTGTGGCATCTCCTGATCACATGAAATCAGCAGAAATAAGGTTATTCAGTTTAGGCTGCATATTTTTCATGCTTGATGCCCCACACAGTGTGTACTGTGCAGGGAGACAGAGAAGAAAAAAAATCTGGAAGCCACTGGAAACCGTTGTAATGAACTTCAGGAAGGTGTTGGGGAGCCCTGTTACCCACATCAGAATGTGCACAGAATTCAAAGAAACACATCCTTGTGGTTATGGGCATTTAGAATCTGATACAGCAGATGTCTGTGTAAGCTAAGGCCTGACTGTAACAAGGACTGCAAGCAAAGTGCATGCAGCTAATAGGCAAAATAAGAGTAAGTTCTTATTTTGAAGCTATTTTGAGTGAGAAGAGGAAAGGGAAGTACTACCATTCCCAACTATAAATGGAAAACAGGCTCAGAGGGTGATTTGGCCAAGATTACAGGAACCAGAAAGAGAGTGAACAGCAGCATCTCACCCGCAGCAAATCTGTGCAAAACACATTCTGTCCCTCAGCAGAGCTGCTGCAAAGGTCCATTTGTGTCTCTAAAGGCTTTCAACACCTGGCCAGTCTGGGGAATGGTGCATCTCGTCTCATGCCACCCAAATCACAACTGCCCAGGCTTTCTGCTGCAAGCAAGAGGATTTGTAATCCCACTACAACACCATGTGCTGCTTTATCCCTTCACAGGCCCCGATCTGCCCAAGCGTGGCTTCAAGAAGGCCAAAGAAAATCCAGCTGCTTTATTTCTTTTTTTCAGCTGGCAGCCACACAGCCATACATGCAAACCACGCCAAGCTGGCAGGCTTGTAAAAAACAAAACAAAAAAGCCCATCTTAGGGCAAAAATCTTAAACTGCATGGGCCACATCTCCCTGCACTGGTATTTGCTAGAGAGGGCTCAGTTGACTGAAGCAGGGGGACTGAAGTAGCAAAATCCAAGCTCCCAAAGGAGCTTACCCATCACACTGCTGTGCACAGGAGCATATTAGGAATAGCCAAAAAGAAGGAGCAAGTTTGAGTGTGGACTGGGCCTGGTTCCTCCAGCTGGAGGGGAAGGTAGAAGTAGCATGCTGAAGATTTGATCTGTGGAGACAATTGCACTACAGGGACGCTCTCCCCAGATCCTGCAAATCTAGCACTTGGGTCTCCAAATCCTGGCTCACCCCATTTGTCCTCCAATTGCTCTCACCCTAGTCTCCCTGCACAATTGCAGAGGGTTTCTCTGGATCTTTAAACAAGACTCTTCCTCCTTAAGATATTTCAGAAACATCATCTGGAGAACAGACTGCCCCATGGTTTGTAAACTAATTTGAGATCCTCTAACATAAAATGTTCTAAATGTAAAATGTTCTAAATGTAAAATGTTCTAACAGAAAATGTTCATGACATTTATGTTTAATGTAAATGTTCTAATTGTAATAGATGCACATTTAATATCAGAAAACAGAGTGCTGATCCAACTTTTCTCAAGTGTGGCAGGGAGTGTGATGCTGTACACGGAACGGAGTCTGGGTCTGGTGAGCTCTGTGAGCAGAGCACGTGCACTCAGCTGTGTCAAAGCTCAGTTTTGCCTATTGACTCACTTAGGACTCAACTAAATCACATTGATATTAATTATCATTGAAAACTCCAATGAATTTGTAGTGAAACTTTTCTGCAAGAAATTCTTCTAAAATTCAAATAGCTCTGGAAGGAAGAAACAAACTAGGGAAAGCCCCAGCTTCCCTGTGGTGACACACACACACTCAACAAGTACTCGTACCACTCTGCACAAGCTGCAGAAGGAGCAGTCAGGTCAGACTTAATTACACTGCATATTCCTGAAGCACTCTCCTGTAAAGTAGCTTTTGCCTAAGATGCCTCCAAAACCCTCTCACTTTCCACTTAGCTGGCCACGTCTAGGTTGGGTTACCCACCTCACATGGAAAATTGTCTTGGCTCTGCAGATGCGATACCTGATCCAAAGCCAGGCAGCTGGCACAGCCCATCCATCACTTCAACATCCCTCACCTCAGAAGGAGCAGCAGGATCTGCCAATATGCTGCAAATGTCCCCTATACTTCCAGCAGTCACCCAAATAAACACTCCAGAATATCCAACACAACATGTTCATCTTAGTTTGCTTTGTTGCTTCTTTTGGGTTTTTTTTTTCTGCTCAATTACTGGCTACAATGAAACCTCAGTGTCTGTGTCAGCCACCACCAGCAGAAGCCAACGGTATCCAGCAGGACAGGTTGTGCTGCCTCCTGTTCGCACGGCATCGCCCAGCAGTCACCGAGCTGTGGCCACGCACCCGGGAGGTTTGTGTTGTCTTTAATGGCCAGCGAGCAGAGACTGCTGTTTTCTCAACGGACTGAGTGTGGACAGCAGCTTGTTTTACATGGATTAAACAATTATTGACACTGTCACAGAAAAGGGGTTTTGGACTGCGCATGCTACAAGAAAAGTAAAGTGAATGGATTCCCTGCCAAACTCTCAGAACTTTTAGGAAATTTTGGTTATTAAAGGGGCCTAGAAAAAAAAAAAAATAAATTTTTTTTTTGGGGGGGAGGGAAGGATTCATGCAATGAAAACTGTGCCATTCCTAAACAGAGCCACAAATCTGTGACTAGGGAAAGAGAAAACTTACCATTTAAAGACAAACTGCTCCTACTTAGTTAAGCCTAGGAGCTTGAAGCAACAATTGTCCACAAGAGAATAAGGAAGACTACCCTTGAAAATATATATGAGTTTTAATTACTGCTGGCATTTCTGAGACTGGTGCTGAGGACTGTCATCAGATGCAAAATGACTGTCATCCTTCTATCTTTAGGGACAGGAATGCTCAGTCAAAAATGACTGCAACTGTAAACCAGGCTCCAGCCTGCTTTGATACAGCCTGTGCAGTTGGAAAGGAAACCTTAAGCTGGGATATTTAGATAACAAGCCACTGTCGACTGAACGAGCCATCTCCACACTGTGGCAGGGGATGGCAAACTCCAGCAGCTGTAAGCAGATGGGTCAAGCCTGACCGTGCTGGGGTGAGGGACGCCCTTCAGCTTGGCTCCTCCATTCCCTTACCCCAGCCCTGGCAGCAGGAGCAGAGCCTTCGCCCTCCAGAGCTGACGCTGCCGGGGGCTGGATACGCCGCACGTGGAAGAGAGGGGTCCTGTGGTGGGAGAGGGCAGCTGGAGCTGTGCCACAGCCAAGGGAAGGGGAAACCACGGGGCTGCAGCCCAGCTCTGCCACTTCTCTCCCTGCAAAGCTGCAGGGTGACATGACCAGGGCTTCCCCTTCTCAGCACGTACATGAAGCTCGCACTCTGCATTTCTGATCATTAATGACAAGATTTTAGTGAGGAGAAAGAAGTAGCTGTAATACTTAAAACATCAGATCAGTTTTCATAGAATTGTAGAATGGAAACAGTTGGAAGGGACTTATGGAGATCAAGTCCAACCTCTCTGCCAGAGCAGGGATCACCTTCAGATCTTCCTCGGGATCATGCTTTCTGAGCACCTGCCTTTCACAGCAAACACTGACTTCTCCATGGATTCATGGGCCAGTGGCCCACTCTTGCCTTCTGAGGATACCTGCTCTGTCCAGATGTTTGGAGTTGAGCCCTGTGAGGACCTTGAGCCAGAGCTTCCCACTGCTAAGAGCAAACCTCCCACTCAACACAGTCCTTAAAGAAAATCAAAGCCTGATTTTTCTTAGTTTGGGCAACAAAAAACAGCAATGGAATTTTCCTAACAAAGACAAGGCTGTGCTGCAGCACCCTACTTCAGCAACAGAACTGGTCACAGCTCTCTGACATGGGGGCGTGATGGCAAACTCAGATCTCCAGTTCTTCCAAGCTGCTAAACGGGGAGCAAATCCATGGAGAAAGAGGCAGCTACAAGACAATGCAATTTGAAAATAGACCCAAAATGCTGATTTCAGCTTCTGAAACAAGGACTCAGATTGGGGTCCTCTCCTTCCTTACTGTTTTCAGCTCTCTGCATGCTTGGAAAGGGGTAATGCTGAGGAAAAATGGATCCCAATTCAGTGTTACAAAGTTGGAATTTCTTTGAGCTGACTTGCAAAACTATCCCTTGAAGCAGAGACTGGAAAATATCAAATTTCTCCTCCAAATCAGAGGTGGGTCTGGAAGAGCAATTTCTTATTAAAAGGTAGAAGGAAGTGAAACAAAGCAGCAGCATCTCCCTTCATTGTGAAACCAGCACAAAAGAAGTAAGGGGCTTTGATATTATTAATGGCATAAAAGCAGCATGTGCTGTCAGTGAGCTCATCCTTTTGACCCACAAACCAGCTTGCCTGCTTTTGGGCTCTGTCTCTGGGCAGTGTACCTGAGATCTAACACAGAGTAATTGTCAGCTCATAGTGACATTGACTAGAAATCCCAGTGCTGAGAGGGAAATCTGCTGGGCTTTGATGTAGAGATTTTGGTAGCATCTATGCTTTCCCATCTCAGAAGGCACTCATTTGATGTATTGTTGAGTAAGGTATTTGTTATCTTTGCAGAGAACATGCATGTAGCTTGGTAAATCTATTTCCTGACTGCCTTTTAAGACAGATAGTACAAGGGCTTTTTCTGAGGCATTAGTTTATCTGATACAGGGAACAAGGCTGGAGACAAATGCCGAGACCTCCAAAGTGCTGGTGTGACATGTCACTCCAAGGTCCTCCTCTGTTTTTTCCAGGTATGCTACACTAGAAAGCAGGTTCCCTTCATGTAAACTACACTGCAGTTTCATTTTCATCCAACACATTGAGGGGTTTAGGAGACGGTCTCCCCTGGATCAGGAATACTTCCTGGCAGCAGCAGGAATGGCATGTCTCCATCCAGGACCCATGTGCTGCCCATCAGTACAGGCTGATCTAATCCCATACTGGGACTGTCTTGTTCCCACTGCTGGTGCCCCAGCATGCTCCAGTCTAGCCATTACAGGATGAGGCTGGTTATTTTACTGTCAGCATTAAACTGAGATAGATTTTTCTCAGCCTCTGTCAGGCTTCCCCTTTACTGTGTAAGGCAAGAGCCACACCTGACATTTTCTTCTGTCACCTCAGGAAGCTGAGCCTGTCCAAAGCTGTTCTGGGACACTGCCATGAGCCTCTTAGGATCATTAAGGCATGGTGGTTGAGCAGCACACAGCAGCGTGGCCACACCAGCGTTGCTGGTAAGTGGCAGGTCCTTTCCACACAGTTACTGCATTTCCACACAGGCCAGACATCAGTAGCTTTTGCAGTAACATTTTATGACTCTGCACCAAATGCCTTGGGAAAAACAAATCTTAGGGCATTTTTCTGTAACAGGGAAGGGTCCCAACATACCTGGCCTGGTCCTGAGGCAACCAGCACACCTTCAGTGCTTCTTTGTTGCTGGGGCCCCAACCTAATCCTTTTATGCAGGATTGCTGGGAGGCTGTAATTCCCTGGGTCATCCCTTTATCTCTTTTGAATTATCCTGGCAAGCCTCTAATCTTTCACAATTTCTTTTTTTATTTCCCAGGATTTGATTTACTATGTTTCACCCCCAGAGCTCCCCATTAGCTGGTAGAAGGTTTTGCAGGGGTTTTCTTATTGTTCTTCCTATGAAGTTTTAGAAATGCCTCTCTCTGTCCCATAGCACTTTTGATATTTGTATCACACAGATATCTCTACCTTGCCTTACCATGCAAGAACGATATAAATGAGCATCTAGGAACGATACATAAATGAGAAGCCCAAGTTATTTCACAAATGCAAATTAACAGCTTAACCACACAGGTATGTTTATAATTACATTCACTGTACAAAAGGAAACTGAAGCTCTGGGAAAAAAACTTGACACCCCTTTCTTGAAAGAGCAACTCACAGCCACCAGAAGTGATCAAAATGTCCTTTCCCAGGAAATCAGTCTCACCAATATCCATGATCTGAACAACAACTCCTTGCAACAGACCTAGGCTGCCCTCCCTGGCATGCCAGCACAGCCAGACACAACCAGCCTGGCCTTGCCAGCAGATAAGCACCTCTTACAAAGGTACAAAGAGAGCCGAGCGTGTTTAACATCTTGCTGGATCAGCCTCATAAAATGTTTAAAACAATGGAAGAGGAAAGCATGTGTTCCTTTCAGCACAATCTGTGCCTTATAATCAAGTCTAAATGTTCACAAGCCGCTCAGATCCTAATGAGGAGAATGGCTTAAATGGCAGAGTGTTCTGCTCTTTCTACAGGTTTACAAAAATGAAATTAAACATAGGCTTTCTATTACAAAACAATAGGCAAATTGAAGACCAATTATGCAAACCCATCAGAGAACCTGGTGAACTGTGGAGGATTTTGCATTTCTGAGGCGGAACGACTTTTTAGATGAAAAAACCCTCTACTCCAAGAAATTGAGAACATCTGTGCCTTCAAAGAAAGAACGTGGTGAATAATTGGACAATCATAGACAGGCAGCCATTTGAATATGAAGCTGTTTGTAATGTCGCAGGGGAAGGGAAATTACTGAATGCCTGCGCCGCTCGGCTGTCAAACGCCTGCGCTTTTCCCTTTCTGCCTGTTATGGCATGTTGTGTGCTCACTTCACAGGAGTCTGCGGGGTCGACAGCAGGGTCTCGAGGGTTATCTGCTTCCATTATTTTGCACATCAGACACATAATGAAAAAAGAGCAGGTAGAGAGGTCCTTGAGCATTTACTTCCTCCAGCATGCAAGTTTAAGTACACCTTTAACCTCTCTCCCTGACAGACAGCCCAACCTGCAGCTGTCCCCGCAGCCAGCTGACATGCAGCACGGAGCAAATATTCTGTCCCTCTCAGCTGACAAACTTCCATGACCCCTTGCCTCCAGCAATGATATTATCCTCGTTTCCAGCAGGCAAATCCCACACAGACACTCCCGAAGGGGAAACACGTTAAGCTACCTCACAGCCTGCAACCTCCCAGCCTGCCGACCCCTCTGCGCAATGACCCACAGCAAATCCTTCACTGCACCAGCTGATGGCACCTAACCACAGGCTGGACCGCTCTGAAACGTGGCCACAGGGGCCCAGGAGGTCTGAGCAACACTTGAGGCCATGACTGTGTCATAGATTCATAGAATCATAAAGGCTGGAAATGACCTTCAAGATCATCAAGTCCAACTGTCTACTAATTATTATCAGGGCCACTCAGCCATGTCCTGAAGTGCCACATCTGGATGTTTTTTGAACCCCTCCGGAGATGGTGATTCCACCCCCTCCCTAGGCAGCCTGCTCCAAGGCCTCACCACTCTCTCAGTCAAAATTTTTTCCTAATATCCAACCCAAACCTCCCCTGGTGCAGCTTCAGCCCATTTCCTCCTGTCCTATCACCAGTTACCTGAGAGAAGAGACCAACACCCACCTCAGTACACCCTCCCTTCAGGGAGCTGTAGAGAGCAGCAAGGTCTCCTCTCAGCCTCCTCTTCTCCAGACTAAACAACCCCAGGTCCTTCAGGAGCTCTTCACCTCTGACTGTAGCA
This sequence comes from Megaceryle maxima, assembly GCA_024605025.1. NCBI lineage: Eukaryota > Metazoa > Chordata > Aves > Coraciiformes > Cerylidae > Megaceryle > Megaceryle maxima. The sequence continues at coordinate 13,313 of JANHGN010021977.1, read as the reverse complement.
TCCAAAATAATCTGTCCCCTGGAAGACGAGGCTGAGCTGGGCATATATTGTTTCCAGGAACACTCTGTACCAGCTCTACACTGCTCCTCAGCACAACCTCTCTCTCAACACAAATTGTGCTGCCACGTGCTCTGGAACTGCAGCGCGAGGGCAAATGTTGCAGGACATCTTCCAGGACAAAAAGGGGAAAAATAAAAGTGATCAACTTAGTTGTGATTTCATGGCTAGTTGCACAGATATTCACATGTTACTTTGCACAGTCAGGCTAATAACCAGCTTTCAGAAGGACAGACAGCGTAATGAATGGGTTGTAAAACATGCTCATAAAAACATTATAGCATGTCTCAGAGCATTTGTGAGCTGTTTGTGATTTACTGGGCCCCCTGTTTTACATTTTCTTATAATTTGCACATTTCCTATGAAAAATAAGCATTCAATGTGCATGCAATTTATTTTAATTTCCCTCCCCCCCTCGCAGGATGATAAAACTTTTACAGCCCTGCAAGAATAGCAATGTTGTAGTCACGAGGTTCATTATACGGTAATTAATACACGTTAAGTATCCTGTAAATATTATGTTATAATGGTTTTAAGTAAATACATACCGTACATTACCACTATCTAGTAAGTCAGCGCCATTTAAAATGAAATGTGACTAATTCATCTGTTTAAAAAGCCTAATGTCAACTGGGATATTCTTTAAAAATCCCAGTACAAGGGTGCAAGCGTGAGCGGTGAGTCAGCCAGCAGTGAATTATGGAACTTTGACATTAATGGTTGCTTTCCTGGCTTATTTTAAGTGACTCCAACACACAGGCCAGCATTGAAGGAACGAGAGGGGTAGAAGGAAGGTTTCATTGTTACGAGAAGCTAAAAAGCCTGAATAATACATCCCATTATCGTCCCTCTGAATGGCTGCAAAAGTGCGCATGGGTTATTACCGCAGCATCTGGTTGCAAAAGGCCCGGCCTGTCAGTGCCCGCTAACCTGCTCCACGCAGACAATGCAGCCACAGTAACGCTGCCTTCAGGAGGAACTCTTGGACAAAAACACAGAGGAGTCCCATTTTAGGCATTATATCACTTTATTAAGGGACGGTGCCCGGCGCAGCCGTGCCGTAACAGAAGCGGACGCTTTGTTCTCTTCCCAGCTAGAGGCTCAGACTCTGCCTTTGTCCTGCACAATGTTTTCTTTCCCTTCATGAGAAGCAGCCCCTCACAAGACTATCAGCCTTTTAACAATTTCAGTCACTCTCCACTGTCCTAAATACACAAAGGAAAAATACCCCTAATTCCTTCACTTTTCATTGGTTTGGGTTTTTTGTTGTTTTTTGGGGGTTTTTTTCCCCCTGCCATGAAGCATAAATGCAAGAGAAGGTGAAAGATGCTGAACGAGGGGGCCCAGGAAAGGTCATCATCACTTTCACCTATGCACCCTGAAAGAACAAACAGGAGGCAAAATCTTTTCCAATGCACTGAATATGTATCAATTTTCCATAAAAGTCTTCATTTTAGGATGCAAGTGTCTAATGAATGCCTATCAGATCAGACTTACTCGTTTACAGCTGGGTGGACATCTCCAGTTTCATACATGCCAAAAAAATAAATGCAGCTCTGTTAATTGCAGCCTTAATCTTTACTATGAGGTGGGGAATGGTTTCATAGAATCATTTTGGTTGGAGAGGACCTGCAAGATCATTGAGTCTAACCAGTATCCCAGCACTGCTACGTCACCAGTAAACCATGTCCCTCAGCACCACATCCCACAGCTTGGAAATCCCTCCAGGGATGGGCACTCCACCACTGCCTGACAAACCTTTTGAGGAAGAAATTTTTCTTGATGTCTAACCTAAACCTTCCCTGGCACAACTTGAGGTTGTTTCCTCTTGTCCTATTGCTCGTTCCTTGGGAGAAGAGCTAAACCTCACCTGGCTCCAACCTCCTGTCAGGGAGCTGTCAAGAGCCAGAAGGCTTCCCCTGAGCTTGCTTTTCTCCAGGCTGAACAAGCCCAGTTCCTCTCAGCTGGTTCTCGCAAGACTTGTGGCTCCAGACCCTTCCCCAGCTTCACTGTGCTTCTCTGGCCACACTCCAGCCCCTCAGTGCTCTTCTTGGAGTGAGGGACCCAAAACTGAACCCAGGATTTGGAGTGCAGCCTCACCAGTGGGGAATACAGGGCATCAACCCCTGTCTTAGACCTGCTGGCCACGCTAGTGCTAGCAGAAGCCAGGATGCTGGTGGCTGTCTTGGCCACCTGGGCACACGCTGGCTCCTCTTCAGCTGGCTGTAGGTCAACACCCCCAGGTCCTTTTCCAACAGGCAGTTTCCAGCCACTCTTCCCAAAGCCTGGAGTGCTGCAGGCAGTTGTTGTGGCTCAAGTGCAGGACCCTACACTTGGCCCTCTTTATTTCCTAACCACACGCTGAAGTCCATCACAGAGCAAGTGATCAGACACAGGTCTCCCAAGTCCCTTACCAACATCTGTAGTCTCAAACAGATTATCACCCTCCAAAGGTAACTTCACTGAAATTAGGTTAAACTGCTGTTGTTTGTGATGAAACTTCATTAAGAAGCCTCCCTTCCATTAACAGAAATTGTTAAAAAGTCCTTCTTCCCGATATCCTAATTTCCAGGACCACAAATGGAAGAGGTCTTGGACACTTGCCACTTTTCCATGGTCAGTTCCTTCAGGTTTCACCATCAAACAAAACCTGAATAAGCTTTCCTTGGAAGCCAAATCTCACTAAACATGTATGTAGTTTATTGCTTGAGATAATAGTTTCAGTAATTCATTTTTATGGAGTAACTAACAAACACCCTTCAAGGTGATCCTGGAACTGACATCCTCCCTGGGTGGTCAGGGGAGCACAGCCAAGACAGAACTCCAAATGCTGGGAGGCATTTCAACATGATGGGGATAAATGAAAAGAGCTCAAGAAAGGCGAAAAAGAAAAAATGTGTGTAAACAAAAAAACCCCAAACATTGGTCTAGAAGTTGTGGTCTGTCTAAGCAACATTAAACTAAACCAAAGATAAAGTGAGGTTTAAGATATATTCTCCTTCCCTTCATGCTGAGGCCAGCAGCCACTGTCTGCTCTCTAATCAGGGCAGTGTGAAACCATCCTAACTTATTTCCATCTGATGCAGCCCAAAGTGCTGTTTGGACAGCTGGGTATCATCTGGGCCTGCTACCTTCTGGGCAAACCCTTTCCCCAGGCAATTACCCATCAAAAGAGATCACTTCAGGTGTGAAGCAGAGCCTCCAGCCTTCTCGCTGCTCTGCTGTGAGAAAGTGGCTGGGACAGCTCTGAAACCTGGGTCCTTTGTATTACAGAAGCCCCTGAAATCTTGTCTTTCATTTAATGCTTCAGCATTGGCTTTAGAAATAAGGAGAACAGCAGCATTCAGTGGCATGCTGGCAAATACAAGCCCGTGGATAAACAGCACACCAAAGAGGCAGAGCCGGTGGCTGGAGGTGGGAGATTTGTATCCCATGATGGGATCTCCCATAGCTTTCTTCAAAGGTAAATCACTTAACAGCCCTGTGCCTCAGTCTCCCTACTGCTAAATCACTACAATGTTTGGCTTCCTCCTAAGACGTTGCTGTGCTTATCTAATTAATATTCACGAGGTATCCAGAGATAAAGCCTTTTCATAAGTGTATTGTATGGCTTGTAATCTTTTGATACTGCCATGCAAAGGAGACATCACAGAGCACAGGAATACCCTGAGAGAGCTCCGAGTCTGCTTTTCACTTCCAAGAGCTCTTTTCTTGCAGTGACCCCTTCTTTTAGCAGCACATTCACCTTGGCCTCTGGTGAGTGGGAGTGATGTGCAGCAAGCCTGCTACAAGCTTCCACATGCCATGAAAACCCGCTGTTACAACCAGAGAGAAGTAACCAGGACTATTATTTGTATCATTTGCTGAGGTTTGTAACCTAGAATTAATTTTCAAATTGAGTCCAAGCGCTGACTATTTCACATATATCTGGGTAGCAGACAAGAGCCCTTTTAGCAACAGAGGCAAACAGAGCTACAATCAAGCAGCTCAAGGCACAACCCTCTAATAGTTCAGTAATCAGTAATAATCAACCCTTCTCTTTATGTTCAGGGAGACCTAATAGAACCCAGCTACTCTACAGTGAATACATTTTCATTTATAAGACTAAATACAAACATACGTTATCTACTTAATTAAAATCTAAATTCTCTAACTAACCATTTGTTGTTTCTCCTGGGTGCACGTTACATACATTACTGGTGTGTTCCTGAAATCCATTGCTAATGGATTAAAATAACTCAATGAAATGTTTCATTTGGTGCAGGTGGTTATGTAAAAGCACAGAGTTCTCTGATGCTGCACCCATGGGAAGCTCCTCTCTGCCATTATCCCTGGACAGTAGCTCCCACTGCTCTGTGCTGGTAACTTCAATGCTTCCACCTGGTTCTTCTGGTCTTCAGGGACAAGGAAAATGCAACTCCCCCCAAACACCAGTGCAACTGCTCAGACTGAAAATTCACAAGCACTTGGTCAGCAATGTTTCAGGAAAACTTCCACAGTGCAGACCTGATTGGGGTCACAAAGTTACAGGATCTGAAGTGACAGGGGAAATTATGAGCTATACAAGGGGAGAGATTTGAGATCCAGAATGTACAAGTCTACTGACAGGTTTGACAGAGGTGACACAGCCCCCACAGACCCTCTGAAGTAACAGCTGGGAGCGAGGCAGGACATGCCAGCACATCTCTAATGGCACTAGACACCCATCTTCAGGCAACAGAAGTGCTCCCAGGTATTCAGTGTCCCTACAAGAGGGAGAGACTTTGAGCATGGGAGTCCTTGCTATAAATCTGCCAGACTTTGGGGAGAAAAGACAGTAGAAAGTCATTACCTGCCATCATTTAAGTAGAAAGGAGGACTCCTATTACGTTTCCCTTTCTCTGACTCAATGCTCTTCTTAAACCCTTTCCGAACAGGACTGCAGGGCCATGCTGAGTTAGTTCAGCTTGTGTGTTTGAGGCACTAGCAACCACTGACCAGCACGTTGCCCTGGCGACCCTCAGTGCCTGTGTCTGCACTCCTGCAGACAGAGAGGACTCCCTCTATACTTAAGGACTAAATATTGCCCAGAAAGCTCAAGCAGCTCCTGTAAGGATGTGAATGGCATTGCTCCACTGGTGGTGAAGCATTCCTTTCCTTTGCTCAGAAAACGGGACATGTTCATGCCTCTTTTTCACAGGTGAGCAGAGAACCCTCTGAGGTGGGACAGCTGCCCCCTTCTCCAATAAAACCTCTGCTTTATGTCCAAATTATGAACATCATCAAAGAGTCACAATCTTTACCACTGGTGTTAAAATTGGTTTGTTCTCTGGCTCTCAGAAGTTACATCTTCTTGTTCCTGCCTCTCTTTTGCCTAGGTGTTAAATACCATTAGCTACTTGAGTTTCATAAAGATTCTCCTCCATAGGTAAGCAGGGAGGAGGAGAAGAGGGGTAGAGGTGAAGCAGTATCAAATTAAAACCGATGGCTACTGCTCTTGAATGGCAGGAATCTCCTGACAGCCTCACATCATTACTGCAAATCACAATATTTAGAGAGATGCCACCAGGAATTCTGCTTTGCTTCCAGCAGACATGGAGTAAAAGGGCACCTCCTTCAAGCCATTCAGTCTATTCTACATTGTAATTAAAAACAATTTCAATCCTCAATAGGGTTTTGATTCAGGTAACTCATTACCCCCAAGAGCCATTTGTGAGACTAAATTGCAAATGCAAATGAATGCCAGCTTGAACAATAACGCTTCTTTTTTCCTTCATTCTACCTCTTTTGCTAACTTCTATTTTTGGACATTTTCTTGCCTTTGACATCAAGCAGGTGTCCAGAGCAGATCTGCCTGGGGACAAAGAAGGTTTTGTGCTCCTCTTCTTATTAGATGCTCTTTCGTGCTCCCTTGCTGCAATACTGGCGTGTCAGGCAATGCCAGCGCAGTGCTACAGCTCCAGTCAGAGACAGAGGGACCTGCCTCTCCCCAGCTGCAGCCCTATGCCAGGGCTTTTCTGCCAGCTGAGAGCAGAGTTCCTTGCTGTGGTTACAGGCAGGAATTCCCCCGGATGTCTCTGCACAATCCTACCACAACAGGCAATTATTCTGGATATTACTTGGTTTCCTCGCAGAGGATACAGGAAAGCTCTCCAACCACAGAGACTACGCTGTGACTCCATCTGGACTTACCATGGTGTGCTCTCTAACTGTCCATCTTCTTATTTTATCATGTCATTATAATTGTTTTGCATGCACCTCTGTATATCCATTCTGATTCTGCCTCAAAGCAGCCGAAGGACCCTGCCATGCTTCGCAAAGAACAGAGGAGTAAATAGAAGAACTGAAAAGCTTTGCTTCTGTTCCTCGCTTAGACAACACGTGACCACGGCCGCAGTGAGGAGTGACACAAGTTTTTGGATTTGCTTTAAAAGGGCAGGAGCGATGCTGCATTGATCAAACACAGCTTACCCACACGCTCACATCAAAAGGAGGGGAAGAGTCCTCTCTGTTTCCCATCAAACACACACAAAAGGCCAAATGGGTAAAACTGACCAAATAATTATTGCTAAAAACTGGAAGTAAGCCAGAAATCCTGACCCCAGGGGATGTCTGAAATGCAGAGCCAGTGGCTACCGCTGATCCCTGCTGGTGCGGTAACAAAAAGGTAAAGTTGTTATTTATTGCCCTTTATTCCTGTAGCATTTGATGCCTTTAATGCAGTCTGCACACAGGAGTGTGAAGTGCTCTTACTTCCATTTCACATACAAAGAAAAAAAGACATAGCCTCGTATTCTCAAAAGGTACTTGAGCACCTAATGCCCTTGGAAATCAGCTGCAGTGGAGCCCTGCAATGCCTGGAAAAACACATACGCCTGAGGAACTCATCCCGACGGCCCAATACTGCAAACTTCATACCCACAGCTCACCAACAGCCCCGAGAGGTGATACTGGAATGCCCCGGCAGCCTGGTGCCTGCCAAGAGGAGAGAGCCCGTCTCAAGGGCTGGTCTCTGCTGTGGTGGTACCCACAGGGAGCCAGCCGCTCCAGGGAAGGACGCCTTGCCGAAGGAAAGCTGAATCTCAAGCAGGCAGAGCACCAGAGCCCTCAGAGTCAGAGCACCAAGGCTGGGGGACACGTTTTAGAGCATCCCTTCTCCACGGCACAGGTTCAGTGGGGTCCCAAGGAATATTCCTTTTTTGCAGCAAGTGGAAGTATTGTGAGGATTCTCTGACTCGTGCATCAGAATCCCAGCTCTGCTCCTGATTTTTCCATAGCCTTCAGCAAATTATTCTTAATCTTTGTGTGTTCCCATCTGGAAAAGTCGGATACTGGTACTAGCCTCAGATTTGATGGATTAACTTGTTACTAATTCCACCGCGTTCGACAAGTGCTGAGTATCTCTTACTAATCAGCAGAAACTTATTAATTCTCATTATGAGTGCTTCTCATGTCCTTTCTGATAAAGCTCACTGGGAGATACAATAGTTCTCCAGAACAGAGGCACAGCCCCTTGGAAAATTAGCAGGAAAAAACAATCAGCCTATTCCTTCACAAAAGTAACTGCATATCATTATGGGAATTTGCCCCACATTAGATTTCCAGAGGAATTTTCCACTTGCTCAACTTCTTAATATTCGAGCTTTTTCCCCACAGAGAAACTGCCTTTTTAACCCACATTTTCTGGGTAATTGGACTGGAAATGGGTTTTTCACAGCAGAGAGTGGAGCTTGCTCCTTCACAGTTGCCAACCCACACCCCAGAGGCTCTTCACCTTGTCCCCTGAAGATAAAGCTGACACCAGCCTTCCCAGTGGGTTGCCAGATGCAAACATCAATGCTCCTCATCCCCTCACAGGACAAGGTGACAGCAAAGACACCCCAAAACAGAGCTCCTCAGGAAACACTCTCCTGCAGAGCAATGCAGTTGCTTGTATCTGGGGTGAAGGAAGCATCTCCCTCTGGCAAAGGTTACTCACCACAGCTACAAAACACGCCCTATAAGGCCATATGAACAAGGTGATCTCATGACTGAAGAAGTCAAATGTCCAAGTCCAAACAAATCCAAGAAGAGTTAAGAGACAATCCCCTTGCAATGGTATTTGCAGGATGCAGACTGGGATGCAGGTGACATCAGTATTAGAGGGAGCTTTTTGTTTGCAGGTGCTTTTTATTTGTTTGGGGTGCGGTTTTTGGTTTTATTTTTACAATTATTGTTTTGTTTGTGGTAGGGTTTTTTTGTTGTTTGTTTGTTTTTAATTAAAAAACCCCAACTGGCTGACATTTTGACTTTGAGATACTTGGAACATACATGCCTTGCTATGCATATTCACAATAACCATCATCTGTGCTGACACACCAGTCACCTCTGGAACTAAAACAACAAACCACAACAACTTCTGATGGCATCAGGCTCCCACCCTCTACCTGCTGAGGCACCAAAAGGAGCAATATCAAAAATAAATTAAAAAGCAAGAAAACAGTCCCACAGATTTCTGATCTTCCAGTGGAAAAAATAAAACTGAAAATTGTATTTTTGGTAAAACAAAGTGTTCATTGGGAGGAATACTATAATTCTTTACCTCCTTGAAAAACACCACAAGACTTCAAAAATTATTTATAGAAATCTTTTGGAATAAGGTGTGACTCCCCATGATGTATGTAGGGGGACTGGCCAGATTTGATCCCCAGTTTAGCATGAACAGCAGCAACACCTATGGCCTGGGGAGCTGCTGCCTGGTGTCATTCAGCCCTCTGCAGCCTTCTCTGTACCCTCCTATACCTATATACTCTCTCCTATATAATATTACACATGTAGTTGTCCCATTTTTCCTTCCCTAACCCTTATTCCTTATTCTGCTACCTCCAAATCTGTACTGTTCACTCTCCCAGTATGCCCTTCCCCTTACCAATTTCTCTTCTCCCAATGCAAGGACTCGGCAGGCCATGGAAGAGACAGATCCTCCCTCCCCAGACAGCGCAGAACAAAACTAAAGAGAGAACTCCCTTTAGATGTTTTCCTACCAACTGAGTGTACACACCCCATACGGTCAGCGAACGCTGAGAGTGAGAAGTGGGGTGGCTGGATGGGACAGGAGGAGATCCCAGCATGGGGAGATGTCCAGTTTTGCTACCTGCAGGCTGTGCAGAGTGCTGCTGTTCTAAGAGCTGCCTGGAGGTGGAGTCTCCCCAAAACCCAGACCATTTCCAGATCCCCTTTCTGTGCCTGGGTGGGCTCTTCTCAGCCGCAGGCTCACTGCGGCAGCAGTATTTTGCTTGCAACCCAATACATAGAAATGTTAATAGGGTGTCTGAAGAGACATTTCAGTTGTGAGCTGTTGTCTTTCTTAGTTGAAAGCACACCAGTGCACCCATAAAAGTCATATAATCTCAGGAGCAGAAGGAGCTCTGCTAGAAGGATTGGTTAGAGCCAGGCTAATTCCTGCTGTATTTTCTCAGGAAAAATCCCCAAGATGACTGCGCAAAAACTACTGAGCCGGCTGCTGGGCTCAGTCCAGCTCTCACCAAGGGTCTCCTGGGTCCCCTCCATTCTCACAAGCGCTTCTCACATTCCGCTCAGTGCTGCCTGAGACCAGAGAGGCTGCATCATGCTGTGTTATTAGACCCACCACCTTAATCATACGTCCATTCTGTTTAAAGCACAGCTTTGGGAATCCAAGGTTCTGGTCCCAAGACAGTCTTTCTGCATAACCTTGAGCAGAAGATCAGTGAATTTCAGTTCCCCTTCTGCAAAAGAGAAGCACACTGCTTTCTTTATCTGTTCAGACTGTCTGCTCAGTGACCCAGAGAGCAGACAGGCACGGACACACTGGACAGACATACACTGGGTAAACAGCAGCGTGTCTCTCTAAATGCCACTGCCATACAACTGAACATTATTCACTGGGGGCATCAAATGGCTGTTACAGAACATCCAGCCACTGCTTAACCTAAACATTTTGCATACCTGCTTGTAGACCCATGATCTTTGTGGTATCTTTTACAGTCCACATAAAAGCAAGCAGAAAGAACACCCTGCCTTGCCAATACATCCAAGCAAACCCATTAAGTTATCCCCAGCTGCAATCTAAAACCATGGGAACAGGCTGACAGCCCAGTGCTGCTGTTTTCTCTGACGTCTAGACCTCCTGTGCCACACTCTCCCCTGTGAGACCTCTTGCAAGAACAGGAGTATTAGTTATGGTCACCTAACAATATAACTAGGTCTTCGGGGAGTCTGCAGCCTGCCTATCATGTGAGCTCTAGCCCAGAGGATCTGCTAACCCACCCGTGCTAATCAGTGGAGTGTAAGAGAAGTGTGCACATGGGCAATGGAAGGTTGCTTAGCCCCAGAGGTTGAGTCCTTTGACCCTGGCTGAATCATTTCACTTGCTATTAAAGCAGCTACGTGCACAAAGCTTAGGTACTGGCCAGGGAAAGCTCAGAACTCTACTGCAGGGTCAATAAAAGAGAGTAAAAATGAAAACATTTATGCACATCAAAAGTGCCAGGCTCCATCAGGGAAGATTTAGTTTCATAAGCATTAAATAACACCATTGCTTACGCCATCCATCGTCATCCTGCCACATCCAGTGAACTTCATTTCTGTGAGAAACCATGAGGTGCCTCCAATGGCGTTTTGAACTAGTAATGTCCCTTTCAGACTAGACAGATGGGACATGAGGACCCCTCAAAATGCCCTGGAAAAGCCCTGGGACCTGTCCCTGGACAGACATCCAGCTGCAGGAACTCACACATCTCTACTGAACACAATAGAGTTACTCCAGTTTACACCAGCTGAGAATCTGAATCGAGCCTGCATTTTTCTACCCTCAGCTCATAACATTTGGATGGGTTCTTACAACAGGAACACAAAACAGTTCCAGTCACCAAAACCTTGAAACAAACATCCCCTATCCCACAGCAGAGAAACTTTTTATGTTCTTCTGGATTTCAGGTGGCTCAGTAGCATTGGTGGGGAACCAAAGCCTGTAAGTCTAGACACGATGAATAGATCTACAGCTTATCAAAGAAAAAAGGTGTATTTGTTTTCTGAATGAATAAAGTTCAGTTTAACCTTTGGTCCAGTAGATTGCGGTTCTGCAGAGTGGCGAAGGGAGCAGAGGGCACCCAGCAGGCCCCAAAGCTGTACTTTTGCATGAATTAACAAAAACCCAGTGTTCTGCACAAACCTCATCAGACTGTAAGCTGAGCTTCCTAACCGAGAAGCCAGGGTTTTTTTCCTGAATTAGAGAACCTTTAGAACTCAGATCCTGAGCCACCCATTTGCCCCACTTCCATCATAAATTCAGCCCAGGTGCCACACGGCCTCTGCTCTGCAGTAAACCTCTGGGCTGTAGTGGTCAGGAGCTCCCAGGGGGTGGGATGGCCATAGAAGATTCAGGTTTCAACCCTACCAACACTCAAGGTTTCTCCCAGCTTTATGCCCACGTGCAGCTTTAAATCTTCCTGGTTCTTTTCTTTGATTAACCGTGCACACCCAAGTCATGAAAATTCTCCCACCCCAGCTTCTCCTCTTTCCACTTGCTGTGGACTGGAAGCACGAATACTCATGACTTCAGATTAAGAATCCTTTCACTGAGCTCACTTAATACTGATTTTGCCTCAGTTGTGTCTTGCTGCTAAGAGGCAGCGTGACATCATATCCCTGAAAACAGCCACATTAGTTACATCTTTCAGAGCAGTGGCAACAATAAACAACAAAGACACAATATTCTGGGAGATCTAAATGGAATTTAGGTGCTCCTATTGCTAGCAAATGAACTTGTTAGTCTGATCACCCTCTTGGGTTTTGTGGGGAAAAGGCTGGTAAGGGATACATGCCATCATCTGCAAGCTGAGCACCCTGCGTGGGTTTGTTCCCTCTCTTCCTATTCGTCCCAGCCCCGCACTAGAAAAGTGGTCTGGGGTGAAACCAGGAGAGCAGGATACTAGGAAGATACAGGCAGAGACCAGGAGTTACCATCCTCCTCCTCCGAGGGGTAAGGAAAGCTTTCCACCACACCTGAGTAGTGACTAGAAGGAAGGACTGGTCTCAGGCCACGTATGAGATGAGAGTAATGGGGGGAAATGGTTATGAAAGCAGAAACATTTGTGTGCTTAAAAAGTTGTGAAACTCACTGCTTTTGTTAAAGGGCTCTCGGAGTGGCATTATTGTGCATGATGCCCTATAAAGAATCGGATGCCTTTCTGCTGTGCTTCACACTGGCTATTAAGAGATATATTCCAAGCTGCCAATTCGTTGTATGAAGCTATTTTAGTTTTCCTCAGAGGAAACCAATGCTTTTTCAACAAATAAAGGAAAAAAAAAAAAAATGGAAAGAGTTCCCTTTTCTTTCTGCCATTGTTGTTAGCAATGACAAGGACTTTTAGCTCTCCAACAAGGCTGCTCAAGGCTGGATCCTCATGCACCATACACATGATTGGGTTATTGCCTTCAAAGCCCAACTAGCTCGTGCCAGCTTTGGATTTGGCACTGTATATTCAAAAGCCCACCTCAGCTCTCTCCACATTCTCACTTGCTGTTAACTCTGCTGAGCTGTGGCCCGCGCCACCGTTTGCTCTGAATTTTCTTGATGTTTCATCTCTCTGACCTTCTTTGGAAGAGATGATAACAGCTTGCCTCCTTGAAAGTCAATAGCTTCCTTCACATCAAAGTACAGAGCAAGGTCAAGATCCAGCTACTGATAGCTTTAAAACAATAGCTTTTGGTGGAGACCAAACTAATCTGCTTTGAGCTCTTCTTTAGGCATAGGTGGGAGGAGTGGGTTGAGAACTGGCCTTAACACCTTCTACTCAAAGCAGGCAGACTGCTTTGCTGACAAACTGGGACACACAGGAGAGTGCTGATAGAAGAGATGGTGGGGCTGATCAGAGAGAGCACCCTGGGCAACCCGCTGTTTCCCACAGGAGCTGATCCAATACAAACATTTCCTCAGGGGCTAAATGCTTCACTTTTGCAAGAAAAAATAAAAAATCCTTAAAAATCTACATATGACACAGCCATTGTCACAACATGACGTTTTGTTACTTCAATGAGGCTGCAGCCTGAGAAAGTCTGGTAAGGCTGGGAGACCCTAAGGGCAGCTGAACAGAGTCCTACAAATTGCTGGTTTCCAACACAATCACAATATAGGTGGACAAGCTGGATTAAATCACACAAAAGCATATGATGTGACCAAATCACACTCGCAGGGATTTGGTCGGTTCATTGACCTTGAAAGTATTTAAAAAAAAAAAAAAAAAAAAAAAAAAAAA